>JAPMOB010245761.1:0-24320 GCA_029875015.1 Lepomis gibbosus
ACTCTAGTCTTTGTAATATTATTTACAGAGACCCAGCAATCCCTACAATGAGCAGGCACTTGGCAACAGTGGCAAGGGGCCATAAAAAGTTGCAGCAGGTTGCTTGCAATCATAGATCCTTAGACTGAATCTACAGAAGAAATACCTACAAAAAGAAACTGAAGGAGAGCAGAGGGACAAGAAAGCACAAAACTACAGGAGAGAGACTGCATATAGATGGAGAGAGGAGCTCAGTGCATCATGGGAAGTTCCCCTGCAGTCTAGGCCTATAGCAGCATAACTAAGGGATGGTTCAGGGGTCACCTGAGCCAGCACTAACTAAAAGCTTTATCAAAGAGGAAAGTCATAAGTTAAATGTGGAGCTGGTGTCTGCCTCCTGAACCCAAAATGGGAGCAGATTTCACAGAAGTTTTTGTTTACACCTTTACACAGTTTGATGTATTCTTTTGGTGTATTTACAGTTCTGTACGGAGAGTTGACCCGCATCCTGAACCACATCATGGCCGTCACCACGCACGCCCTTGACATCGGTGCCATGACCCCCTTCTTCTGGATGTTTGAGGAGAGAGAGAAGGTCCGGAGCGCTGCTGCGTGACGTCATGCACTGTCCTTTATAATGCACAGACTCTCTGCTGTTTTATTGTTTTAAAAATTTGTGTGGGAGGTGCTGTTTTGCCCGCTCTCACAGTTCCTCAGCAACTGTCTTATGTTTGCAAGAAACCAATGCCCCTAAAGTTCCTCAAAAGACGTAATCATCAAAACAATCCAAAAGAACAGCCCACAGTGAAATATGCTGTTGGTGTCTCGGGTGCTTTTAGACTCTGATTTATATAAATCTACTTTAATAGCATGCTTTCATAAGCTCCAACACTACATATACACACAATTGCTAGTTTATTAGCTACACCTAAGTACAACTAATGCAGTCTAGTACAAAAGCCATGCAGTAAATGTTACCTTCATGAAGGTTATAATCAGCTCTTTATTCAACTTAATGCTTATTTTGGAGGCTGCGGTTTGTGGTGCTGTTAAAATGTGTTGCATAATACTGAGAGCTGTCTCATTTAGATAAATAAGGATAGAGTAAATAATAGAAACAGTCAGCGTAACGTAATACAAATGATTTTGCAGAGGTGTGGAATCTCCTCAAACCACAAATAAACATTAGAACCCTCATCACGTTAGACAGTATTTCATGGCTGCTGTCTTAGACTGCATTAGTTATACCTAGCTGTCCCCCATTAAACTGGTCTATAATCGCAAAAGGAGTCACTAACCTTAAGGCCATTCCGCAGGAACTTGATGTGCATCTCAAGGCCTCATGAAACATTCATTGTGAGATATTCAGTCGAAAATGTTTCTCTAAGTACTTTGTCCCTGAACCATTTTCCTGACACAGCTGCTTTGATGGTGAGTCAGGTCAAAACAATTTCCAGAATCAGATTAAAGGCCTGCTCACTTTCTATTATCTAGTCCTTTTCTATTTTACATGGAGATTGTTCGGTCGTAGATACAAGACACAGATTACTATTAATGTTGACCTCTTGAAGCCCTCTAACCGTGTGTGCCTTGTTTCCTCTCAGATGTTTGAGTTTTATGAGCGAGTGTCCGGAGCCAGAATGCACGCCGCCTACGTCAGACCTGGAGGTGTGCACCAGGTGGGAGAGTTTGTCTGCGTCATTTTTATAACAACTCAAAGGAATCTCTTTGGGGAAAATTTGTGTTTTGCTACAAAAAGCAAGCACAAAGATGTATCAAACATATGACGTGCAAGTCCAGTCATCAGTCAGATGAGTGCTAATGGTCTTAAATGTGTTGCAGGATATGCCACTTGGCCTGATGGACGACATCTACGAGTGGTGCAAGAATTTTTCCATTAGAATCGATGAAGTAGAAGAGGTAACTTTTAGATCTCTACAAGGGCTTAACCTGACATGATCAGGATGTGGTGAAGTCACACATGCTGTCTTCTGTGCAGATGCTGACCAACAATCGTATCTGGAAGAATCGTACTGTAGACATTGGGGTGGTGTCTGCTGAGGAAGCCCTCAACTATGGCTTCAGGTAACAAACCAATCAAAGTAAAAAGACCCCTTTCTGTCCCTACAGAATATATGGGCAAATATTTTAGGGTTACCACATTCATAGACAGCCTTTAAGGATCATTTGGTGTTTTTTAAACCTGGGACCTATTTTTTCCACATATTTTGGGGGTTGAAATGTCTAGTAGGTACAACATGTATTCCTTCTTGGCAATTGCACTCATCACAAAAAAGTGCTTGTGTTTGCCAGCGACATGCTCAGACTGTTTTACCAGCTGTCTGACAACATCATGGAAATCATCCCTACTCTTGGACAATTCTCGCCCTGAAATCTCTTGAGAGGCGAGTTCTTGCTGGAAGACGACGGTGGAAACGTGAGTCAGAGTTGGAGAGATGAGTTTTGCTGGGTTGGAGTAGTGTTAGGATATAAAGTCCTGCTCTGTACACAAAAGTCTTCCTCTCCCTCGTTTCTGCTGCCGTTTCCTGAAACAACTCGCCTCTTTTGCTCCTGGCAAAAAGAAGCACTTTTCGTGAAAGTAATTTTGATGAAGGAATATGTTGCAGCCACTGGGGCCGGTTTGCGGCTGCCAGCTGAAGCCACCTTTTACTTACTACTACTTACTACTCATTTTGAGCCCAAAATATGTGAAAATAGGGCCCCGAAATTATCTTTCAAGTTTCATAACGATGTGAGTATGATTTAGAAAGCTGCCCAGATGAAGCAGAAATGTGTATAAACTGAGAATTATAACTTCTCCTCGTCTGTCCACCAGTGGAGTGATGCTGCGAGGGTCAGGCATCAAGTGGGACCTGAGAAAGTCTCAGCCCTACGACAAGTATGATGAAGTGGAGTTTGACGTTCCTATTGGAAGCAAGGGAGACTGCTATGACAGGTAAAGGATTGGCAAATGGCTGTAGTTGTTATTTAACAGTGTCTAAATTTCCTGTTCCCCTTTTGTAACTGAAGTCACGGGCCCCGTTTCTCCAAATTTGCAACATGCCAGCTGAGACTTGTAATATGAGCTAATTTCCCTCCCGCCTATATTTTGACACATTTAATTCATAAAAAGAAACCCCATACTTGCAAACCCACGCATCAGCGTGCAACAAGGCAGGAGACTGACACATTCATCTGCAATGTGCGAACAACAAATCGTTTGTGAGACGGGATGCTGGCTCAATTTGCAATCGGCGTGCAAGGAACTTCAGCAAATCGCTCTTGTGAAACAGGCCGCAGATTCTTAATGCTGGTCTGTTTCGCTTCACTTGAACACATCAGTGACAAGTTTTCAGTGGCTGGAGAACGCCACACCATATAAACATTCGATCCAGCACTGGGTCTATTAGAAAAGCTTTCATGGCGTTGCCAGACAACCATATGTAAATAAATCATAGTTTATATGCAGACACAGCTGGTAGTGTGAGCTTAATGCAGCTGGTTGCAGCTGGAGACAGCATAGGCACTGCCTTCTGTCCAGCACAGCTCCACAGGGTATTTGGAGGCTGAAAATGAATCAAATTGAGCTGTCAGCGTTCTACTCAACACAGGAATGAAAAGTGCTCAGTTCAGAGAGAATAAAAAGAAAGGACAGACGCACAGGTTTCTGTCCTCATCCCTCTTTATAGAATGTCTAAGAGCTGATTGTGATTTGATGCCGAGTTACTGACGTACAGTGTCATTAGCGCCTGTAGCTCAGCTGTTTTCTGTCTGTGTGTGATCCAGGTATCTGTGCAGAGTGGAGGAGATGAGGCAGTCCCTGAGGATCATGCGCCAGGCGCTCAACAAGATGCCAGAAGGAGAGATTAAGGTGGATGACGCCAAGGTTGCGCCTCCCAAGAGGTCTGAGATGAAGGTGAGCCGAGCAGAGAGCCTCCCTCGTTTCCTTTCGTTCTTACGAGACGGTTCTCTAAATTCCTGCAGGCTGCTCGATCTTGAAAATGTAGCACCTTTTTCCTCTGCGCTTTATCACTTCTGTGTTTAAATTAAATTTCAGGGGTGTCACTAATTTGTCTTCACACTACCCTCTTAAAATAATTACCCCAGTTCTGCTGTAAAATGCACTTTAATTTAGCCGCCCTCAAGGCCTGAGATCCCCTCTAGTTCACCTCAGTGCAGCAGTTTTACATTTCAGTCAGCGTGTGCAGATTCAACATCATTATCCAAACAGCTGCTCATAACGTGTTTTATGTGCTCCTCCTTGTCCTAGACATCCATGGAGTCCCTGATCCACCATTTTAAACTGTACACAGAGGGCTATCAGGTCCCCCCAGGGGCCACATATACAGCTGTGGAGGCACCCAAGGTGAGACGGCTATACGTTTAGAAAAAAAAAAAATCTTCTGTAGCAAGTTTACCATTTTAACCTAACAAACGAAAATTCCACTTTTCTTAAATATACAACTCTGATCCTTAGTGTACATTAGGTTTTGAATTAATTGGGAAGCCTTTGTAGGCCTTCAGGGGTTTGTTTTGATGTCATGTTTACTAGAGTGTATTTGTGTGTGTCCTTGTGTCACTTGCAGGGAGAGTTTGGTGTTTATCTGGTATCAGACGGCTCCAGCAGACCCTATCGCTGCAAGATCAAAGCTCCTGGATTCGCTCACTTGGTGCGCACTTAAAACTTCACAAGACACAGTGAAATATTAAACACACCGGGCATCAATTATTCAACACGTTTAACGGCTTGTCCTTAAGGCTGCTTTTAGTTCATTAAGTACATTTTATAAAGTACTACAGAGCCATCTTTAAAAGTGTACAGNCTCTTCCTCCTTCCTGCTCGTCGCTGTTTAACACAGTCATTTTCATTTTGGTCTTCAAGGCTAAAAATGTCTTTAAAGTTGCATAAACAAACTATTAGTAGAGTAGTTAGCGCATTACCTTCAGGCTATAATCTCATGAATTATGAATTTTTACTTTTAGATGAGCTCATCTGCCCTGAATAGTTGGAGCTGGTCTTCAGTTATTCTGAATGTTAATGAATGTTTTCTTCTGTGTAGGCTGGTCTGGATAAAATGGCCAAAGGACACATGCTCGCTGATGTGGTGGCCATTATTGGTAAGAAAGTGATGACTCAATCCATCTCCTGTCTGAATTTTGTAAAAATGCAGATTTTTTTTTTTTTTCATGAATTCTCACTGAGCCTTTGCTTCTTTCTTCTCCTGACAGGCACACAGGACATAGTGTTCGGCGAGGTTGACCGTTAACATGTCGCTGCTCGTGTGTGTGTGTGTTCTCTGAAGAAGAGAACTCATCCTCTCCTTCACACATCTTAGTCAGGTTCTCTTCCTGTTCACTATTTGCCGTAGTGAGGCTTTTGACAGATGACTCTGCTTAAAATCATTAATGTACAATGTCTAAATAAACCTAATATTTTATGACCTCACATCAAAGCAGCCTGTCGTATTTTCTGTCTGTCACTTTGGAACAGGGTGATTTGGGAGGGATTCAACGCTGTTTTTTTTTTTTCAAATACTCTGCTTCTTTCACTTTTCTGAAAACACAAGCAAAATGGTCTCTGCTGTCATTAAAAATGACAGCAGAGACCAAAAGCCTTAGTTGTATGTCCTTCCTCTGGTTGGGTGTTAAAGTGGGAGTGGTCTGATGAGATGTGAGAGAAATGGACTTAGAGCTCAGACCACAACTTCCCCTCTTGTCTGTGAGGTATGCGACACTAGCGCTCATCAGAACGCAGAGGGAAAAAAACCGCCCACAAGTCTTCTTGTTTGCTGTTTGCTGGTCGCTCAAGGAGCCCACTTCTCTGTGTTGAGCCTGTGTAGCCATGGCCGTGTGGGGCAGGAGCCCGTTACTGGTAGCGATTCCTCTGTGGATGACTTTTGGGAGAGCTGGTGAGTTGCGACATCAATGTGGGATGTGACTTAAAGTTTTTATGTTGTGATGGTGGTTGAATGTCTAAAGACAGTGATGATGTTTTAATGAGAAGAACAACCTGAAGAGCAGAATTCACACTTCAGAAAACCTCATGACACAGAATGACTGAAGAAGCTGTTCAAGCAGGGTGAAGATAAATATTTTTTTGACATGATCACTTGTTTGCTCTGTAGAACGACCCCAAGTTTAAAATGGTGTCCTGCTACTTAATGTTGGCACAGGAGTACGTGATTATTTGGAACAGTGAGGTTTTCTGCCTTTTGACCTACCAGTGTTGAAGCAGCGATGTAGGCGCCACATCAAAGTTCCTGTTAAAGAAGAAGCTGACACTGTTTGTTGTTGGCACTTTTTAAAAATACTTTTCAAGAACACCCTGCTAAGACAAATACATTCAGTCATAAGATAAGTGTCAGGCTCCTAATCATTTCAACGGCCTCTAAAGTTACATTGCGCTGGATTTATTAGTATATATTGTGCACCATATAGCCGGTATGTCATGAATACAATTAATATTGTAATATTGAGCTATCAGGTTAATTGTGAATCTGCCTACAATGTTTGGAAAAACAAGTAAAAAGATAAAATTATCTAATTTAACAACTTTCAATGCGTTTCTATGAACACGTATAGACAAACGGATTAGGCCTTCAAAGGGTCAGTTAATATTGGGGGGGTCAAGAAGACATTAAAGCAGGTTACTCTTGAGCCAAAACAATTAGTTGAATAATCCATTAGTTAAAAGAGAGAAAATGAATTGTCAACTATTTAAGTTATCACTTAGGCAAGAATTATTGATGTCTATCTAATGGTTCCAGCGTCTAAAATATGGGCATTTGCTTCTTCTTGCACTGTGTTAAATAAATTTAAATGTATTTAAATTTAAATAAATACATTTGGATGGTTCGAAGGTAAAAAAAAAAAAAAGAAAAAAAAATTCAAAGACATCAACTTGTGATCTTGTACATATGTGACATTTTTCACTATTTTCTGGTGTTTTCTAGACCAAATTATTAATGTGGGAGATCAATTGATCAGGGACGCTGCAATTGATATTTTCTTGTGTAGTTCAGAAAATCAAACGGGTTAATTCAGCGGGTAAGAAGCGCTAAGATATTTCAGTTTTATTGCCAAACCACAACTGACTATGGCCTATTTCTAGTGAATGTGGTCTACAGCATGAGGCACGCAAGTCACAGCGAACTGGTGTATAATATTTTAAAAGAGAAAGATCTCATTCTTGAAAACGTCATATGCTGTAAAAAGATAAGTGGTTGTTATTGCACATACACATGTCAGCTAACACCCTGTTTGCTGGCACTGACCTTCTACTGCAGCACACAGAACTGCACATAAACACCACCGACTTAATAAATCAGACTATTTCGATCAGAGCACCACAGCAAACCTTCTGCTGCAGGTGTCTGAAGCCACGAGAAGCTAATGTGCATTTATTACTTTAATGTGCAGTTTTTTTATTTGTGCATACTGGGGAATGTGTCTGGACAGAGACAAATGTCATTAAATATCAGACTATTATTTGTGTGTGTGTTTCCTTTTGAACCCCTCTAGCTATATGTGAGTTGCGGAAACCAAAGGAGATGTTCATGTAGATAACACACCACATCTCTCTGGCTCCCAGGCAAGAGTAACAGAGGCCTTTCAAATAGAATTGAACATTTCGGTTAAGTCGGCAGGATCATACTCCATCTATAACCCACAAGCTTAATACGGCCAGCAGTATCAGTCAGTGCCAGCGGTAAAAGAAAAGAAGTAGATGTTTTCAAATCATATCTAATTTTACTGACTGAAAGGGGAGAACATGTGGGGGGGCTCATGTGATCATAGATTTCAGAAAAGTGATTCATTTCCCTGCATTTGTGATGGAGAAGAGAGAAAGCGGGAAGGAAGGCACAGGGCAGAAAATTACAGCATAAAGAAGTGGTTCTGGGATTTAATGTAAGAAAATCACTGTTAAATTCTATTAAAATGTAATTAATTTAAACACACACAAAAGTCAGTTTTTAAATTCCATTAAATGAGTGTGGAAAGTGTCTTTACACATCACACACCAAATCTATGGAGTCAGCGCTGTGCCACAGGAATCCTTTCAAGTGATCACGTTTTTAGGACTCAATTAAATTTTACATAAAGAAAAACAACTTGAAATGTGATAAATTAGATGTACATGCAAATGTATTCATAAAAAAACTTTTTGACCTCAAGTCACTTCCATTACTCAGTCTTCAGTTTACTTTGTTTCATAAATTTCACTTTAAGTTACTGAACTGACTTCCTGTCGTACATATTTAATCTCATCTTCTTTAAGAGTTGTCGTTACCTCTAGATTTTTTTTTCCCTTTAAATTAAGCGATTTACAGAAGTGCAATCCGCAGCAATGAGAGCTCTGATTGGCCGGTATTGTTGCTGTGTTGTTTTTAGCTTCGTGAGATAGAGCTTGTCTTTCCGTCTGGCCAGTCAGACATCGATACGGCTCCTTGTGTTGGTCTTGCTTTACATTATTTCTGCTTTTTTTTTTTCAATTAAAGAGAAGTAACTTAAAGGGGGGGCTGCATTACCAAACAAAGTAACACAGTGACATCTAAAAGCCTTTCGAAAAACCTATTAATTGGGATGGTCATTATATAACAGTGACATTCTGACCTTTATCCTTTTAATCTGATGGTGTGAAGACTGAAACGTCATTAATAAAGTGAGTGCGTGGGATTGATTTGCAAATTTACATGCACATTACATTAATTACTTATAGTTCTATAATTACAATAATAATAATATTTTTTATGCATCAATTACTCAACAATTAACCAACTGGAAGGAGGCTTAGAGAAGAAAATATAGAAGATATAATCCTATAGCCACAGGCACAAATACTTCTCTTTACAGCATAAAAAAATTATATTGCCATGCAATGCAGCACAAAACCCAAAGTTTGACATTCTCATACCATTATGCAATTTTGCAGCTAAAGATAAATTCAAACATACCTTAAATGTATAGCTGTCAGATATTTATGAGTGAAAATAAGACCGCAGTGTGACTGTGCTTTTATAAAGAGTTTGGTTGTAGTTTCTGCAACATGTTCTTCCCTGCGCAGAAGGTTGAAGACACATAAAATCCTTCTGCGAGGGTAGTCTGTGATGTGTGCACCAGGCAGACCAAAAAGCACACTTTCAAAATCTGTTTTTTAAATATATAATTTATATGCCAGTAGCCTTAATAACATTACAAGTACACGCCTAGACACAGATTGCACAAATTGGAAGCTCAACATCATACTTTGTAGTGCAAAGTGGTTGCTGTGCAGTGCAGCTTAAATCTAATGCTTCTGTTGTGCTGCACATACACGTGCAAAAACCCAAAATCTCAAGTGATTTTATCTTCATTGCGGTGGTAGTCCTTGCTACTTAAGTATGTGTAGCATGTTACCCCTACCATCAATGCCTCCTGCTGTGATCCAGTAGTTTCTCTTCCTTCCTGTTCTGGTCAGGCAGTGTGTGGCGTTTTTTTAACTCGGCCTAAAATCCTGTGTGTGACGTATCAAAATGTGCTCTCACTTTTTGTAAATTACATTTCTTTGGGTAGTTCACCAACTGATAGCTACAGGGGAGCGTTACCTTTGCATTGTCGTGCTTATGATGAGATTAGATTTCTTTTTAAAATTGTTTCCGATCAATACACTACCAACCTGATGGATCTACTGTAACTGTGTTGCGTTTTCTTCTCAGTCAAAAATGTGTTACACCAAGGGGCGTCAACTGGAGAAAGTCACACATGTACACCAACCTAGTTTTTCTTGTGGTTTCTTCTATTAAACACAGCTTGCCTCACTAGGGGGCTTCCTCTTCTCCTAAATAAAGATTGAGCACATCTCTTGAACTAGAATGAGATCTAGATTGGATACTGTAGCCTTAAACAAGAACTGTTGAGTAGAACTAATGTGGTTGTATAGGTACAACAATGTTGAGGACAAAATCATTTAACAGCAATATGAAAGCAATCACCTGTACAAGCTTGGATCCTCTCATGCGCCATATGTCTTGCGCAGCCCTGCGTGTGCTCTTATTTAAACACCTGTGTCATTATTGGCCAGTGCCGGAATTTATCAAGCTTCTCAAGGTGCCATTTTAGTCTTAAGTGTTGAGAATTTGTAAAATTGGCTCCTACTTTCAAACTTAAGATTAAAAGCAAGTTCTCAAATTTCTTAAAGACTCACTCTTACTCTCCCAGTTTAAGACGGCTCCAGAGGTCTCTCAAGTGGTTAGAAGTTACCAGTAGGGGATTGTGATGGAGGTGTCGTGAATCCGCTCTAAGGCTGATACTTCAGATTTAGTCCTACACTTCACTTAAATTAGGACTGAGATGCTTGATAGCTAACTTTTAAGCATAGCTTTGAGCTAAGAATTTGTTTACTCTTAAGTCAATTCTTAGCCGTGTTCTTTTGAATAATTCTGAGAAGCTTGATAAATGTGGGCCCAGACGTCTTGCTCCTCAATGTGAAATCTGAGATTTGTCAATGTGATTCATGTCTCAATGAGAAACCGGAAGTTACATTCTTATTAAGTCATCCACCCTAATAATTCCTTTAATTTTATTTAGTTTTACTTTTCAGATTTATTGTTTGAAACAGCAGAATGTGGCACACCGGCCTCTCTACCTTTAAATATTTCTCCATAGACTCTAAGACAAAATAGTTCACTCTGTAGTCTTTGCTTTCTTATCTAATGGCTGGTGTTGCTGTTTGTTTCACAATCTTCCATGGTGACACTGACACTGATGTCACTCAATAAAATTGTTTTGTCAATGACAACGAAACATACACATCGCCGCTGAGAGCGGAATTCACTGTGTGTTGCTCTAAAAACATCAAGAAACAATAGATTCATGCCAGTAATGTTTACAATAATAAGGCAGATTTAAAGGAGGGAGGGCTCCGAGACAAATGACTGACAATGATGTCACTCCAGTGCCTAGAAGTCTTTTTTATGTCTTGACATTTTTAGATAATTGTGATGTTTTTCAACATATGTGTTTTCTCCTGTGTTTCGTCTGCAGCTGCTCTTCGAGAGCCAGAGATCTGTTACGTGCTGGACGGAATCCTGTTTTTGTACGGTATCATCCTGACAGCTCTCTACTGCAGAATCAAGGTTTGCATGCAACAACGGAGCTTTTTCAAATGCATATCACAAATTTTGTATTATGACGGATATAGATGCAACAACAGAATTGTTTTAAATGGGAATAAACCTTTTCTTTTTGCATCGGCTGAAAGGCAAGATGTTGTCTGATTAAAAGTAATCTGGTACATTGTTAATATGTTGGTAAAAAGCTGAGTTTCATCGGCAAAGAAAAAAACACATTTCACTAGTATACATTATCACATGCTGATTTACTGACATATGGCTTTTTTCACTGTTATTTTTAAATTTGGATTTTTTGAGGCATCTGTCAAAACATATTTTGATGAAGAGTGATGTTATGACATTCACCAGTGTGAATTAATTAACATTTGTTCTTAAAATAAAACCATGTTTTCTTTTAAATCTGAAAAATAAATGTACCAAGGACATGGTGTGCAATCTTCACTGATTTACCACCATATTCTTATGTCCAGTAAACTGAACTGAAAAGTTAATGACACTGTCTTCTTCAGATCTACAATGCTAAGGGGGCTCAAGGTGGGAAAGGAAAGGGCAAGGTAAGAATAAACACATGCACGGTGTACATACATGACAACAGAAGCATGACATGTGGTCTAAAATCAACAAGACAGGCTCTTTAAAATGTATGCAGAGACGTTATAACCTAGCAAAGACATACATGCAATTGACCACAGCCCAAACTGTGAAAATAAACCAGAGACAAAGCTTCTCTGGAGGCAAAAATAATCTCAGGTCAAACCTCAGTGGGCAAACAGTGATGGGCAGCATGAAGAATGAAAAAGGGCACAAGCCATTCTTCATGTCCACACGGTGTTACTTTTTTTTTTTTTCAGCCACACTGGCAGCTCTATGTGGCGAGTTCAACTATTTTGGCCGCTCTGCTCTGAAAAAGTTTCGATTTCCTGACACCACTGAGAAGCTGTCACCAGCTGTTGCATCACAGACCAATGAAAAACCCCTCTCTCTCTCTCTCTCTCTCTCTTTTTCTCTCTCTCTCTCTCTCTCTTTTTTTCTCTCTCTCTCTCTCTCTCTCTCTGTATATATATATATATATATATATATATATATATACACACATACATATATACACACATACATATATTACATATATACATGTGTGAACATATTTTTTTTTGCTGTGCACAGTCTTGCCATGGTGTTTGACGTTTGACAGTAAACTGTCTTCAGCAACCTCAGGCCAGTTTCACAAAATTATTTTAGACTGGTGTTAGAACAGTCTAAAATTTGCACGTAGACTAGTCTAATGAAAGTTAGACTGTTTCACAAAAATAAAGACATTTTTTTCCACTGGGGTGAACTATACTGAGTGGTTGGATGTGCCCACTCAATCCACCATTATTTTTTTGGTTTTGAAAAGTTATTTAACCAGAATTCATTGCAGTGTAGTCCTACTTAAGATAGCCAGGGTCTTCAGTGCTATGTGCACCGGTCTTATTTAGAAGTCAGTCTGAAGTTGTATGTTGTAGCTAAGCCGTAGTCAAAATTTATCTTTGTGAAACCGGCCCCTCGCCTTGTTAGCTGAGTTTGGCTGTTCCTCACTCAGTTGTATTCCTCCTACGCAGCCATTCCTGTCTCAGGTAATGACTGTGTTTTTAGTGTCATTGCAAGAGCTCTAAACCTTGCTGTTTTGCTGCTTTGCCTTTTTTTAGTCTATTATTTCCTATTACCAGCCACCAACTGCACACAGCCGACCCCACTCTGACTCGCACGAGCACACACTCTAAACTGTACAGATCTGGTGTGTTGCTATCTGGCTTGTATCACTTCTCAAATACCATGTTATTTGCCTTCCTCTTTATACAGTGTTCATACATACTATACGTTCATGAACGCACCCTGTTACAGCCAGAGTGTTTCATTAGACTTTATGTTGCAATCTGTGTGCCTAATATATCTAATAATATGCTTTTCTCCCCCTGACAGAGTGCTGAAGAGGGCATCTACACGGTGAGTTTTGGCAGTGATGACAGTCGAGTGCTTCAATGCTAAATTATCATTATTAAATTGTAGTGTACACGCTGAATTTCCCTCTCTGTTTTCCTCCCAGGATTTGAAGCCTCACGCCCAGGACACATATGAAGCTATTGGCATGAAGAAGTGATGTGATGAGGGAAAGTCCAAGACAGTCGTTCTGTTTTTTTTTAAATTTAAATATTGCTTATCCTACCCTTTTAGATTTGAGAACATGTGAGAGTGAGTGCAAAGTGTACATTTCCCCTTTGCTTTTGTAGAATTTATGGGAAGTTAAGAGACAAGACAGAAAGAAGGAAGATGAGTCCAAGAAAGGGCAATTCTCAAAAAAGCTTACTGTTGTTGTTTCAAGGTATATTTAAGTTTTATGCAAATATATTTTTAAATATGCAGTGCTTCAGGGACATTTTGTATTGTAATACTATAAAAAAAACAAGAATAATATAAATGTTTTATTTCTTGTGTATAGCTGATACAGCCTTCTCAAAGCTGACAACTGGCACTCAGCTCCTGCTACAGACTGTCCGAATAACTTCCTCTTTTAGGGCATTTGAATGTATGTCTTTTTATATAGGAACAGCAAAAAAGTATTGTCGTTTTGTGCATCACGGTGAACACAGTATAAACATTTAGCCATGCTCATCCTGTATAGTAAAGCCTTAGAGATATTGAGCAGTGTACACACCACAGGATGGCAGTGATGGTGCCTTTGGTGAGGTCCTTACCTGTTCATACTCAAACACATACACATCTCCCTGGAGGCAGAACCCGAAAGAAATCAAAGAAATAACACACATTGCTGTAAAGTTTTGTTGCCTGTGGTGTGCATAGAGCTGTGATATATGTCGCACGTACATTAAAACCTATTAAACTTGCTTATTAAACAACTTTGTCTTTCTTTAAATTGCAGTGTTGAATTAGGGCAACCTTGTCTTGTAGTTAATTTATGAGGTGATTCAACTCTTGATTAAATTTTAGTATTTTAAGATTGAATGTACCAAAAGTGGGCAGATTGGTTTTTCCTTTGATATAGATAATGAAAATATTCAAAGTGTCTCTGTGGTGCACATCTTTGCTACTAATTGTGATCATCCCTTTTAAAATTAAAGGATCAATTTGTTTGCTATGGGAGGAGGCACCTTTTGTTTATGATCCAGCCTAGTAGAGTAACCCATTATAACATTCAGTCTGCGTCATTTGGACGCAGTTTAAACTGGATCCCCACCTGCCTCTCCTCAGAGAAGAGCAAGTAAAGACGAGAAAATAACTGTCATGTTGCACTAACCAAACCGGAAAGGTGTCTTTTGTCACAAATGTGTGTGTGTGTGTGTGTGTGTGTGTATGAGAGAGAGAGAGGTGTAGCAACAGGTGTATCTTAAACAGGTAAAGCTGCGCCTTCTTTTTTCTAAAGAGCAAACAGGATGGCGTGTGCCTGACAAACCATCACGCAACCAAGCTGAGAGGATTTACACTTTTCACAAGGACTGAGTTTATACAAGTACAACTTTGGAAGGGATCTGGTTCTAAAAAAAGAACGAAAAGAAACACCACCAAGGGTGATCCAGCAGGACGAGGGATGAATCCACCTCAGTGCTTAACGCACGCCCTTCATTTAGGATACTGTAACCTGGACTGATGAGCTTTATTCCAGCACTGAAAGTGTTTCAGCTTGTGCACAGTTAACAGCAACTGCCGAGGAGAATGACATCTCTGCTGAACAGACTTTGTCTGTGTCTCTATGTCCTCTGGATATTTGGTAAGAAGGCAAAGTGATCTAAGTGATATTGCGCAAAAATCTATGGTATTCCTTACAGTATGCTGGATCTTTATCTAGTCAGATGTCAGATATGATGTTTTCTCCGGTCCGTAATGTGCCTGCAGTACTCCCGGTGTATGTAGTGATGCTATTGTTGGTAATTTCCTATGTATCTCCTACATATAGTATTAATCCTATGATACTCCTATACTGTCCACTAGGCCTTCTCATAATACCATTTCAACAGACAGAATACCTGTATGGTAATGTTTGGAAGAACCTCCAATGTAGGTATTAAAAATGTGGTAAGAAAATACTTCTGTAGAAGTGACCAATAGTTTTTCTGACTGTGAAAGTATATGTCATGTATATTCACAAGTTCTGTACACTCTGGGCATGTGACCAGCTAATCTCGGGGATTTAGCTGGAACAGGGCTGTTGAAGAAAAACACTTGTGACGCTGTCTGATATTTCAGGAAAAACAGGTTGCTGTTGATCACTCTCCCACCTTCTGTCTCATTCAGAGGACCCTCCTAGTGTGTGTGTGTGTGTGTGTGTGTGTGTGTGTGTGTTTCTCTGTGTGTAGCTTAAGCCTAAATGTGTTTGTACATGTGATGTTGCATGTTAGCCTCCAAAAGTGTTACACAGTATGACCCAATGTATTATAAAGCACTTCTTCGTATATCTCAGACAATAATAATATTTTAAGAGTTTGGCGTTAAAAAAAAAAATAATTAAATCTTACTTGATGTGGAACCCAGGAAGACTAGATGTGCTTTTAGGCACAGCGAAGAGGGATCCTAACAAATAAACAGAAAAGCAGGATACACTGTGTCATGTCAATAATGCAGCACAGGCGGATTCCACAGTGAGCTTAGACTTCAGGGTGACAAACACATACAATCATGGAAAAACACACCTGTCTGCACACTCATCATGTCTGATGTTAAATGCATGAATCACATCCTACCCACTGACGTATCCGAGCAGATTCTGCCACATCAGGTATTCAGCACCTGTACAATTCAGTCGTTAATTTTACAGAAACAATTCAGATTTACCGGTATGGTAAACAAGAAAGATGAAAAAAAAAATCCTCAGTTTTATCTTTCTTGCTTACCATTCTGGTAAATTGTTTCTGTAAAATTAACGATTGAATTTTGGAGAATCTACCTGATCTTACAATGTGCAGCATGTCCATGTGGACAAAAGTTTTAACATTTATATTTTCACACACGCGATCTAAGCAGCATAGATGTAGCGGGTGACACGGTGGACTTGAAGAGGTTTAATACATCCAGAGAACTTATATAAACACCAGGCCAGGCATCTAATAGAGGCATGCCTTTATTTGTCAGAACATGTAACCACACTCAGCCAGTAACAGAGACATGCTTCTAATTGGGGCTAGGCTTTTAATTGAAGTTTAACAGCAATTAATGCTCTGACATTGTGACATGACAGTTTTCTATTTTGTCAAATACCTTTTGTCAAACACCTGCACAATGAATGAAATTCTCATCCATCTCAGTTGGATTTAGCTGTTTTTAGTGCTAATTAGGGAGCGTGCTAACGTGCTAAACCAAGATGGGGAACATGGCGAACATTAAACCTGCTAAACACCTCAAAGCACTGCTGTGCCTGCAAGTACAGTGTCACAGAGCCACTAGCGTGTCTGCATTCCCTTTGTATAGCTTTCTTTTTCCATTTCTGCCACTAATAATTCCAACTGAATGGCGTCTCGGACTATTTCGACACTTTCAAAAACGTGCAAATTCTAGATATTATGCTAGTCAAAACTAGATGTCGATCCTGCAATAGTGAAACTGAAAAGCAGACTTGTGAAAACAGATACTATAAGTGATCTATGAAAAACAAGTTGGAACTAATGGCCGCAGAACAATAACTGTATTGTTTGTAATGGAAGAGAGAATACTGATCACAGAGGAATGCTTCAAGAGTGCCTTACTGATAAGGCCTGAATTGATTTATCATTAGTGTTAGGGAGTAATACATTTGCTGAAATTAATTTTCCTCGCAAGTTGTTTTCCTTCATTCCGTCGCCATAAGGAAACTGCACCTGCTGAAAATAAATCAGTCACGAGAGACACAACCCGATGCCAAGAGCAGCAATATAATAATACACTGCAATGATGAATGGCCTGTCCAGGCTTTTACGTGGCATAGGCAAACATGCCGTGTCAAGAGAAATGCCCCCCTGAGAGGCTCAAACAAACTCTTCTTCTTATTCTTATTATTTGTAGGGATCTACACCTTGTGACTGCATATTATCTAAGTGTGTGTACTTATGAGGCTGGTGGAGGACAAACATGAATACATTTGGTGTGTAAACAGGGAGGACATCAGCATATTCGTGCTAGCGTGTGTAGTTAGTGTTGCTGTCTGACAGTGTGAGACACACAATTCACACTTGTGTGCAGACATCTCGCTCTGTCCAGACAGAGGTAACCCTCTGTACGTTTACTTTGAGGGCTTATCTCGAGCAACTAGTTAAGCTACATATCTTCACTTGCACTTAGCTCCTCTGATAGAGAACCTGTTTTATCTCTCTCCTCCCTCTTTTCTGTCTTCAGTCAGTGTGTACTCTTTAAACCGGGTGTCTGCTCCTCTGGCCTTGACGTTCATTCAGTGAAGTTTCAATTTGTAATTTTATACACGCCACTGTTATTTTCACCCGATTTGTTTATTTGTTTGATCCGGGGCCAGAACACAGTGCTGGAGCTGAGATAAAAATAGAACTGAAACTCTGGTCTAGTCACAAACATTAAAGAAACACTATAATATAAGAATAGTTTAGGGAAGTACTATTCGCTTTCCCGCTGAGGGATGAGAAGAACAATACCACTCTCAAATTTGTCTGTTGTTGTCCAGCAGACACTTTGCTTAGCATGAAGATTTGAAACACGGGGAAACAGCTAGCTTAGATCTCAGCACCTAACCAACAAATAGTCTGGCACATAGCAATCTATAAAAACCACAACTTGTTATTTTTATACTTTTTTTAACTTACAAATGATCCATAACATATTAATCAGCGAGCTTTGTGGTCCTAGTAGGCAGATTTTGTTACCTTCAGCCAGAGCCAAGCTAGTTGTTTTGCTCTTTGTGTCAATTGGCTGCAGGCTGTAGCTTCATATTTAATGGACAGATATGTGAGTGGTATTGATCTTCTCGTCTGAAACTTGTCAAAAAAGCAAATAAGTGTCACTCCCCAAAAATGTCAGGCTTTTCTTTTTAAAGTAAATCCTGAATGAGCTGGGTGAACTCTTTGGACCCTGGTTTTTATAATCACAGCAGTCTTTCACTTCAAGCCTACTTTATTCAAATAGTAAATTCTTCATCATTTATGAAGAGAAAACAAGCAGCCATTGGCTTTACAGTAAAAAAAATATATGTATTAATGTAACACTATTTATGTCTGTTGTGAAAAACCCTTTTTGCTTACCCCTTTGGCCTCATGTAGCAGTTCTTAACTGTCTTAGCTTATTTGAGGCTTTATAAACAAGTAACCTCCCTGGCTGAGTTAATGGCCGCTACATAATAACCATAGACTGCATTTAAGAAAGATAATAACAGAAGATAGTTAACTGGTTAGTTTTAATGACAAAGAAGGAATCTTGGACCAGCATGATAGTGACTTGTTTTTTATTCACTCTACCAAGGCTTGATAGTAATAGACAAGTAGCCTGCGGCTATTGAACTTCAAAGGCCAGCAAACATAAATGAAAAAGACTGGACCACATCACCATGTAACAAATGTCTTTGTTTTTGTTCCTAATTGTTATTTTCAATTACGTATGCCTTATTCCCCCCAAACTTCTGACTGGGACTGTGATAGTTTGACATTTGCCTATTTTCAATGAGAACTTACAATTCACAGAAAGCCAGAAATAAACAACATAATGATCTAAATTAACAAGTGTATACACAGGCAAGATCTTTGCCTCAGACAGCTTAGGAAGGTCCTTGTGGGCTGCACACTCCCTATCTAAAGCTCTGACAAATTGTTTTACAAGGCCCAATGTGATGCGCAGTGGTGGCATCAGAACCTTCCGGGGAGAACCACCAGCCTCAAAGCTGTTCTGCTCCGTAATGGTAACAAGTACCCATCTCTTCCCCTGGCTCCCTCGGTGCACCTCAAAGTGAAATACAAACCTTGCTGGATGCCTTGAAGTATGAGTACAGCTGGGAGGTCACAGGAGACTTCAAAATGGTGGCATTCTTGAAGGATCTCCAAGGCGGTTTTACCAAGTTTCCCTGCTATGGTTGCCGTTGGGACAGCAGGGACCCCGAGGCACACTACCACAGGCAGCACAGCCCACAGCAGACCGAGATCTCAGTGGGGAGAAGCAACGTCAAATGGGAGCCACTGGTGAATCAAATTGTGCCTTATTAAACAATTTGTCAGAGCTCTAGATAAGGAGTCCGCAGCCTTTATGTAACCCTCAAGACTTCATCCCTAAGCTGAGTCAAAGGTCAAAATCGGTGCATAAATACAAGTTAATTTGGATTCATTTCTGCAGTGTTTTTTTCTGCGTTTATTTGATTGAAAGTAGAAAACTTTGCACGTTTTCTCATTGCAATTTGTAAAATTTCTAAATGTCACTGTCCTAGTCACAAAAGCAAAGTTTGTGGGGAATAACAGGCACAAGCAATAAGGAAATAACACTCACTACCCAGGAATAAAAACTGTGTTACATAGTGTATTCTTCAGTGCCATGTGCAGCAAAGGAGATGGAGAAGGAAACCAGCTCTTTCTCCTAGAGCTGGTAGAGATTTAGTGTTGAGCAGAGTGTCACTGGATTGCACATTAAAACATAATTCATCATTTAACCAGCCAATTGCAGGATCTTTCGACCGATTAATGTCCGGCATAGTGTCTCTTTCTCTCTACATTTCTAGTATGTCTTGAACACTCATTAGATGTATTTACCTACCTGGACCTTTTCTCTTTTAGTTACAGTGATAAAGGGAGAGTTTGTGGATCTCCCTCCAAACAATCCCATACGCTCCCTGGCAGAAGAGGAGACCGTCCTGCCCTGTCGCTACCAACCAAATCAGGGCGATGCGGTGGTGCAGGTCACCTGGTCAAAGGAGAAACCTGATGCCACCAAGGAGCAGATAATCACCGCACACCCTAATGATGGACAGACAGGTCAGATGGCATCTTGGCCTAGCTCCAGTGGAGTTCTCGCTTAAGTCATGGTCACTTCCTCTGCTACACGCTAAAAAAAGAAATTGCTTTAATGCCTTGACTGAATAACTTCTCCTTTCCTCACAGTGAGAAATATCTTCTTATCATAGAACTGTGAGTGACACTGACAGTGTAGCTGTGATATCACAGGAATAGTTGAGTGCCAAGAGTCTTTGCATTGTTTATTTTTGATTTCTTTTGGATAATTTGTGGCGAGTTAGAAATGTGAGTGTGAGACATGTTGGATAAAAACCATGAGCTAAATGCACATGACTGCAGGAACTGTATGGAACTGGGAGTGACATGAGGTCTGCTTTGGGCTTGCTGGACTTAATTTTTTTTGTGTCACATCCTTCCTCCCATGGCCCTTTAACTCTCTCCCTCCACATCTCTCTCTCTCTTCCTTACTCTTGCCCCCTTTTATTGGCCTCTCTCTCTGCAGCGTTTGGGACGTGGTCTCGACGTGTGCGCTTTAAAAGCGACAACCCCATCTTGGACTCGTCACTTATCATCGCCAGCACAGAGGTCTCTGATGAGGGCAAATTCATCTGCCACATCGCCACCTTCCCCTCAGGCAGCTTTAACAGCGAGATGTCACTCATTGTGTGGAGTAAGTCCCTCCCTTGTGGCTTAGATAAAGATTAGCTAGGTCAAGTTTGTTACTGCTGAGTGCTGTGCAAGGATGAAAACTGATCCCAAAGGGAATCTGTATGACAGGCTGCACAACTGAGATCAATTCAGTTCAATTTTATTTAGATAGAGGCAATTCACAACTTCATGTATTAAGTGAAGTAATTAGGTAAGTAAGTACGCAACAATCAAATAAGCAACAATCAGAGTTAAAATTTGTGCAAAAGTGTGCGCATTGAAGACTAACTGATACGTCTGTCGATTTATCATCGTCTTCACTCTGATCAAACATGGTAACAATCCCCCTCCAGCTATTCCCATCTCTTCCGTGGACCCTGTGATTCTGGTGGAGGGACAGAGCTACCGGCAGGCCGCTTCCTGTCGCTCTGTGGCCCGCCCGCCTCCCGTCCTGACCTGGGACACCGAGCTGCACGGCAAACCATTCAACCGCTCCGACAACTTTGCGGTCTCCTCGCACTTCTCCCTGCACCCCCTGAGGAGCATGAACGGGAAGAAGCTGGATTGTCTGGTGTGGCATCCGACTTTACCGGCCCCCCGCAGGATCAGAAACAACCTGGTGGTGCACTGTGAGTGTTCATCAGGATTATCCACACGCAGTGTTACTTTATGAAAATCCAGGTTTGAATTGGTCCCTTCATCCATAAAACACAGTCTGGGGCCAAAAACATGGACACATTCAAATCATGCAAAGAACAAGCAGACATTAAAAAAAAACAACAACAACAAAACTGTAACTGGTAGCACTTTCATAGTTGTACTTCCTGTTTTTATCACTGTCAGCATCAAGTCAAAGCAGGAAGAGACTTTACAAGTATTTTACTGTATCGCTTTTACACATTCGTCTTTGTATTACTCAGTTTGACTTGCAGTACCTAAATGTCTTCACGATACTACATTCAGAGAAAAGTATTAGTCCTCTCTTAAGATCTAATGTGTAAACATTGTGTGGTTAGAGGATATTGTGGGTGCTATGCCTCTGAACTTTGGCTTTGTTATTGTATATTTGGTTTCTTCTAAATTGTTACATTCATTGGAAGTTATCCGTTATAACTGCATTAGCTAAGAGCCTAATTATTAAGCCTCAGCTTCATTTGATCCATACTTTTTTGTTTCACAAGAAGTGTAAAACTCCTCACTTGCCTCAACTGAACAAAGCTGGAAATTTACTGTTCTTCCTCCCAGTCCCACCACATGCAGAGGTGTCTGGCTTCAATGGAAACTGGTTCGTGGGTTTGGAGAATGCTGCCCTGAGGTGTGTCAGCGGAGGAAACCCCAAACCACAGAGTTTCACCTGGTTCAGGTACAGTAGGGCCTGCCTCCCTCTCGGGCTGTCTGGCACTGGGGTGACTAACTGTCTGATGTGTCTGGTCACTGTTACTTTTCTCATAACTTCAAGAATAATTATGGCAATTATTTTCACCAGTTACAAGAGAGCAAATTGGATGTTCAGCGAGGTTGCACTCAGGTCATTCTCAGGGGCCAAAGCAGCACCTACTCCTGCAGTTACACTAGTAATTTTGTTTCCACATCACTAGGATGCTTTGATTATTTATCCACTCGTGTTCTTCTTTAATGTGACTATGTGCTTGAGACTAAAGTGACTATCACAAAAAAGCATGTAATTCAATTAAATGTTGGCATTCACTGTAGATGATCATAATCAGTTTAGAGAAATGAGCAATCATCTTTAACTTAATTGAAATGGAGAGGTTTGCCTTTCTCATATCAAGTCGTTTTAACATTCCTAATTACCACATTCAGAAGCATATCAAACTTACGATCAGGAGATGAAGATAATTGCGTTTGGATTAAAACTCTCCAAAGACCTGGCTGGTTTTAAAACAAATGACACAATTAAATTATTCTAACCATGAGGGAGACTAGCATGCACCTCACTCCTCAACCATCTGTATATTTTCTAATTTACCACAGGCACAGATATCAGTCTTACTAATACTTGTGTGCAATTGGCTGATTGGACAGATAGATAAGATAGATACTTTCTTCGGCCCCAGTAGGGATAGTTTGCAGCGCAATCAAAATCACAAGGCATTTCATCACATCACAAAAACCACTAGGCATACATGAAAATGACTGACCATTCCTGAAACATATTTGCAACTAAGAAAATGTATGTAACTAAAAATAATCTGAATAGTAATTGCTTTAATACTGTGCGTTTAAGCAATTCAAGCTTAAAGTTAAAGGTACCTCCTGGAATCTTAGACCAGTAGTAGCACTACAGAGGAATGTTTTTATGGGCGGGTCTCTATTTTGTTTGTCTCATGCATCCACGCAAGGTTGCTGTTGACATGATAAACAGTCCTGCTGATGGTTTCCTGCCGTCGATTAACAGTATTCTGCTGACAGTTGGCAGTAGAGATGTGCAAGAAACGCAGTAAAAAAGACTTGTAGAAAGAAAATCTGGATGTAAACAATGCACAAAGTTGAAGGTCCTTTTATCATAACATACAGACACATGCATCAAAATTCATTCACTGCATTTAATTCATCCTCTGAGGGAGCAGTGGGCAGCCCGGGGACCGACTCCAGATCTGTGTCAATGTCACTGGCCAAAGGCGCTGACTGGACATAAACATGACACATGAACATGAATTTAAAGTATTCAGAGAATCTTTCTCGCAAATGTTTAACGGAGAAGAAAATTCACTCAATTTGACTGTTAGACTTCAAAGATACAGGCACCAAATATCAGTAAGAAACTCTGAAATGAAATTTTTTGTTTGTTTACTAGAAAACTCGAAAGGTCACCTTTAATATCTGAGGTTTATCACATGTGTCTTAAATTCTCAAGTTATTTTGAGTCAGTAACACCTACAATACTCAACTAATAGATTCTTTCAACAAACTCTTCAGTATTAGTTGCTTTTCAGTGTAGCCAGGTCACTCGTAGAAATAACTTTTTACAGCGTGGTGGCGGTGGATCTTCACCCTTTCCACATGACTGAACCAAACAGGCTCTGGCGTTGTCACCTCAATGGAAACTCACGGCTTCAAATGTTGCGTGTGTCATTTCAAATACGGCACATTGCTGTCCAGCTTTTCAACCCCAGTGAGGGTTTGACTCAGATCACTGGCTTATTCTGCTTGAATCACCTGGTGTCATCTTAACGCCATTTCCTTTGGCGCATTAAAATGTTCTCAGGGTGTGGTGTAGAGTTTGTGTCGAAAAATGTGGAGCGACAAAAGGTGACTGGAGAAGGAATGGCTCCCATCTTATTAAGAGAAGTGACAGTTAAGCCCCTAGGGGAGAAATTCCTTACACACGGAGGTACTTCTGAAATGTAGAGAAGTCAACTCTTTGATGAGATTTCGTTTGATTTGAGTTGTTTTTGCCAGATGATGTAGGCTTACATACTACCTGCTGTTAGTCATAGGAACACACCTTGGGTTTCTGTGAGACACAAGGCATGCATACAATCATACAGACTCGTGAATGAGCTTGTACCCACACACACACACACACATACACACAGAACCAAGTTAGCATTCAAAATATCTAGTTTCAATCAACTTCTCCTTTCTTGGGCATAAATTTCGCCTGAACACACACACACACACACACACACACACACAC
>JAPMOB010245763.1:0-17453 GCA_029875015.1 Lepomis gibbosus
GCCTCAGCACATATATCCACTGAGCAACATGACAGAGCCACGCAGCCCAGGAATGTCCTCTGTCCCTCAGACAGCCCCTGTGCACACCGACTCCACCTCTCCGGCTGTCGAGATGGACCCAGTGGAGTACACCCTTAGGAAGCGCCTCCCCCGGAAACTCCCAAAGAGACGGAACGACGTCTACGTCAACATGAAGACTGATTTCCGGGCTCAGCTAGCACGCTGCCAGAAACTGCTGGAAGGCGGGGGCCACAGGGAGATCTGCGTCCATGGCCTGGGCCTGGCCATCAACAGGGCAATCAACATCGCCCTTCAGCTGCAGGCCAGCAGCCAGGGGGTGCTGCAGCTGGCAGCTAACACCTCCACGGTGGAGCTCGTGGACGACCTGGAGCCTGAAGATCCTGATGAGGCGGGGGAGCCCATGACGCGCACTCGGAACAACTCTGCCATTCATATTAAGGTTTTCTACCCTGACCCTCAGTGACTTGAAAAGAGGTGTGACGGGCAGAAATTCTCTATTAATTATTATTATTATTATTATAACCAGTAGACAGATATAACAATGTGGTCTGGTGGACCTGTGATAACTGCAGCAGAGGATTGCAGAATGGAGCAGACAACATGCAGGACATTTATCAGTAAACTGAGTAGGAGTACTCCAATTGGAACATCCTTAGTTGATTAAATATGTTATGCTGTTTTGTTATGTGTTTTGTCACTGTGTTTTGTCACTGAAACCAGCAACTGTAAATTGTTGCTGGTTTTTTTTCACATTGCATGTCTTGAAGAAACAGTGGTGGAACCTCAATTTAATTTTGTACTTGTAGACATGGCTGTGCCAAATGTGATTGTACAAGTGTCTTTTATTTTAAGGCCTAATTGTCTGTGTAAGTGTTTACAGTTTCATGTCTGTATGTTTTTAAAGACAGAAATAATTAAAAACAGAATTCAAGCAGGTGTTGTTAGTGTCAATGTAGTAAATGTCCACTAGATGGCAGTAGTCTATTTAAGTTTGGTTACAGATCATTCAGCTGCTGGTGGTGTTCATGTTCAAAATGAATAAACTCGACACTGTATTTGATTTCTTGACTAAATAAACTGAGCTGGAATGTGTCTAACTGTCACAGGAGGACCGTTTTATCTGGATGTTACTTGAATGAACGACTCGTTTGAGACCAGTGAGGTGTGTGATAGCAGCTTGTATTCAGCATCTGAACAGCAGAAGCTTGTTAACTCCACTGACTTGAACAAGACAAAAAGATAATGAATGGAACGGACAGACTTCCCCTTGTTGTGTTTCAGTCTATCCTTTCTTTATCCAAGGAATAATATTTTGTATTTAAATAGCAAATTATACAGTGACTGGACAAAACACAAAAAAATAACAGGAAAGAAAACATGTACAAACATCCTTAAAAACATCTTGCGCTTGCACAACAAGATTGAAAAATACGGAAAAAAACAAGGAAGAACACTTAACTAGCCTGAAATAGATGAGCATCAATTTTACAGAAAGCCTGAAGTTCCCAGGACTAACTGATTGCCTGTCTACTGTTGATGACGAACAATGGTGGGGGGGAAGAGACGGTGTTAGCGTCAGACACTGGAAAAGTATTTGCAATTAAAGCCTCAAAGGATGTTAACTGTAAAAGCCAAACAGCATTTTCCCAGACAGCCTGGCTATCAGCGTGTGAAGACTGAGTGAGTGTTAGGCAGCAACAAAAATACAGACAGTAACAAAACAGCTTCACGTGTGACCCTCTGCCCTCCTCAACGAACTCTTGTTCACTGTAACAAAACCTCTGGATCAACGTTTTAGTCCTTGATTCTGTCATTTGAAAGGAACATGCGATGTGAAACTAACCCCTAGTCGGGTACATTAAAGTCTTTATAAAAAAAGGCAGACAGCAGCGTGCCATTGCAAATTTCTTCAGTGTTACACGAGAGCATGGCAAAGAGAGCCCAACTAAAATCTTAAAGTTCAACACTAAAAAATACAAAGAGTGGAGCTTAAAAGTAGAAAATCTCATCTGTATAAATAGTAATCACGCAACTTTTAAAAATATATTAAAATATTAATTTGAAAAAATCCTAGAGAAGAGACTAATGTTTCAGTGAGGCACAGCTGAAAAACGTTAAAGGCTTGTGGGGTGAGGCCTCATTCATTTCTGCCTTTTTGCAGTGGTATTGGAACTGGATGCTCTGTCCTCCAATTTCCAGGTGCAGTCAATATTTTCTGGGTTGTTTTACTCCACAGTTCACTCTAAAGAGATGAGTGTCAGGGCCAAACTCACTGGAAACAGCAAACAACACATACACACTACGCACAGATTTAAACTTGCAGTCTTAACTCACACACGCAAAAAAGTACATCCACACACAAAGTGCAAGAGAGTGCCAGTAGAACAGCTATTGGAGCAGAGCTTCCCAAAGATCTCATTTTGGTCAGTTGTGAGCTTCACTATGTTTCACATCTACATTCCAAGGTGCAATCATCTCCTGTCCATCCAAAGCCTCGCTGGGACTGTCCTTTCCTTTCAGCTTCCTCCCCTTATGTGAGGACGGCTGTATCTTTCTCTCTCTCCACACCGCTTCCAGCAGCCAGCGTGCAGGTCAGCAGTGTCAAGTCCCTCCTCTTGCCTTCAGAAACACAAGCTTCGCCTGGAGTCGGGAGATCAGCTGACATCTTGCTGACAAGCCTGTGCATCCAAAAGAAGGAGGCGCACTTTGCCTCGCAGGAAGTTGACATGGACTTGAAGCAAATCTGTTGCCGTGGACACCCTCCATGTTCCCTCAAGTCCCGCTGCGTTTGCCGGTGGGGTATATTCCTGTAATAGAATAAGAAGAAGCATGTGGCCCTTGTCTTAATGTGGACAATTTCCCTTTTTATTTCGTCAAGAGTGCCCTCTTGACGAAATCTCAGAAGCCTTTCATACAACACGCTACATTTTCCATTGTAGGAGTAGGAAAGGCCACATAAATTTGCATCTAATTGACAAGTTTCATGTCATTTTTTTTTCGCCTGAAAAGTTAAAACAGAAATCTACACAACCCCGCTTTGGCAATCTTATCTTGGTAAGTTAAAAAATACTCTTACATTGATCATATCTTGTATTACAGGATAACTATATAATCTTTTCAGGCTTAATAAACGTTTCTTTCATATTATTCAAAATATGTCAAGGT
This sequence comes from Lepomis gibbosus, assembly GCA_029875015.1. NCBI lineage: Eukaryota > Metazoa > Chordata > Actinopteri > Centrarchiformes > Centrarchidae > Lepomis > Lepomis gibbosus. Next base: position 3,187 of record JAPMOB010245763.1, read on the forward strand.
TTTCATGTGTAAGAACCCTTAAATTGATGAAACTTTTATTTCAGTGACCCTTGAGCCTGGACAAAGGTTGCTCCTTCAGCTTTAGTTTGTCTATCCAAAAGGCCTCAGCTTAGACCTGAATGATTTTAAAGCCTGTGTCACAGCCTTGTCATGAAAAGCTTAAGGTTACATGTCTAGAGAAGTCCCATGACATCCCCATTGCAAGAGAAAATACCATTATTTTGTTACAAGAAACTCAACCTGAGCTCAAGTATGACCACTATATCTTAAAAAGAAGGCATCAAACACGTAGGTTGTAATTACATTGGCCTTTTACCTCCCAAATATAATAAATTTAGACTGTGTTTACTAAATTCACTTATTGTAAAGTATTAAGTATTTACGTCATGACTACATAAAATTGTTGGATAAGATCCAGTCGGTGATCAGATAGAACCCAGCACACCTTTGAAAAATATGGACCTGTGTTGGGTACTTTGAGGAATTGGTTAATTTCACTGCTTTTATTCTAAATAATTCTGAGTTCATCAAAATATCTTTCTGCTGCACCTCTTGAACAGCAATCCAATCTTCTAATCACTGAAAAGCTAGTAAGAGCCACCTGATTTCAGCTGAGAGAGATAAACCACTTAGAGAGTTGTAAAAAAACAAGCAATGGTAAAAAGACACATCCTGGCGTTCCTCAGGTGGGTTAGCCTGACTGGGAAGAGGATCGATATTTATGCTAGGTAATAATCAGAAAAGGCATGTAAATGTAAATGACAAACATGTCTGTCAAACTAATTAAAAAAGGTTTAAACTATCCTCTCAAAGTACATTACATAAGCTGGTTTCATACTATAAAGGTGACAAAAGGCTCCTGGTGAACACAGCTGCTTGGATTTTTAGCTCTGAGCCTGCTGTAACTCACCTGGATGTTGAGGCTACGCAGCACAGCATTGATGCTGAGCAGGTTTCTGATGGAGTTATCTATGTTGCTGTGCAGTGCTGTGTTGGTGACTGAGGTCTGTAGCACGCCGAGGGCCTGCTGTAAGAGCCATAAGCCAGACTGCACCTCCTGGGCTTGCTCCAACGCCTTGCCAAAAAAAAATAAAATAAAGAAGGCAACAGTTTCATTATGGAAGCGATAAGGAACAAAGGAAGCAGGTAATCAGCTCTCCCGTTAGAAATGACCGAGAGTTACATCTCCCCCAAAACGCACAGAAAATGTCTAGAAATATCAAAAAAGAAGGCTTCTAAAGGGATGTTTGTGGTTAAAAGGCAGCAGATTTGTAACTTGAATTATAGCTAATGTAAATCTGTAGTCAGCTGTGTTACCATTCAACTTTCAGTGGATACTTACGTTTTTATTCTCCCAGACATCAAATTCGACTCTGGTTTGGGGAACAGTGACAGACTCTGACAGGCTACATCCTTCTCTACATGATTTCTAAAAACACAAAAGAGTAAAAATGTTAGTGTCTGCCGTACTTTTCTCTAATGATGTATAAACATGAGTGATTGCAGGGCCACGGTAACTTCTGCAGCAAGCTTCTCCCGCTCTTAGGTCTGATCGCATGCACACATTTTCCTCTCACCATAGCGACTTCAGCGTCTTGTGCTTCCTTAATGAAATGGTTCAGGACTCTCAGGTCACAGATTGGCCTCAGCGGGGTCGGTAGGCCTGGCCGGGTCCACTCCAACACTATCAACAGCAAGGCAAGCAGTCCTGCCATCACACATACACAAATAAAGTCACTCAGGGGCTTCTCAACATCGAAACTGAATCAAAACAAGCTGATTTGCGCTGCCAAGTAGCAAGTAACCCATTTTAACTGTGTGTATTTATACGGACCAACTTTTTTCTGAGTCATGACAATAGACTGACGCAATCTGACCTGCAGAGGGAAGGCAGTTCTTGTACTTTCTGCACCATGACGCATTCTGGTGTCATAATTTAAACTTTTCTCTCATTTGTGCATAGAACCCTACTAACACTACGTAGCACCAGGGAGGGATTTCTTACTTCAACACAAACATGAACTCTTCTTAAATGAGATCATTATCATGACGATTATTATAACGGCAAGCTGTAGTTGTTAATTGCTTCATTGACACTTAACTGATTCTCTCAAACTGCACTTTGCAGAACAACCACTCCTATGGAAAGCAGCAGTGAAACTGGTTGTCTTCCATTTGTTTCCTTATCTGCATGACTGTTGGTGGAGCTCTATCCCTTCTTCAGAGACCCTTCCTCCTCTGACAAGTTTCCCCTCATCAAACTATTTCCAAGAGTATAGTGTCAATAAAGTAGTGACATTCCCACTTGGTGGAATTTATTGGCTGTTATCTTAGAGGTTCGTGTACAATTCAAGCCAGGCTTAATGCAGAAATTCAAGTATTTTCAAACATGATACATGTTTTTAACTCTACTGCGGTTTCTAAAGTCCTGGGACACAAAGTTCGAGGTTTACACAGTCAAGCCGATGGGACATGTGTAGGGTGAAATTAACCAAGAAGCAGAACAGAAGAAAGTCTTTCTAAGGAAAGGTTTCACTGTGCATGTATTTTCACTTTCATCAATACAACCCATTCATACTCTTATAAAAAAGATCAGAAACTGAACATCTGAACCATGTGAGATTGGTAGAGACAGGCCATCTCAGTTACAGCTAATGGGGAAAACAACTTTCCAATTTGGCCGGTTTCACAAAAATAGACTTTGACTATGGCTTAAACCAAACTGATAGTCAGGCTTCAAATAGATGTCTGAATGTGTCTTTTGCATAAAGCTCTTATTCTGGACTGTCTCAAGTAGGACTGCTTCAAACTAAAAAAAACATGACTGACTGAGCAATTGCGTCAAACTGCACAGCTCCGTTCACTCCGGCAGAAAATGTTTGACTTCTGGAAAAACTCATCAATTAGGGTTAGCAATGACTGTAACAATAAAAAAAACACTTCTGGTAGCATGAATCTCATTGCAGCTCAGCCCTGTAGCAGAGCTCAGATGCTGTGGCTAATGGGACAGGGCTCAATCAGTACTTCTGCTGAGTCATAAGTGTCAGGACAGTTTCCTTGGACCAACAAAAGTGACTGACGACGTCCTGCATCATGCTTCCAAAGGGTTACTGAGGTCTGTAAAAACGCTTTCCTTCCTCATTGCTTTCCCCACAGCGTCGTTAACAAACCACATATTCCTCTTTTTTTGTCATTTGGTGCAACTAAACAGCAGCTGTGTGTTCTGAGATAGCTTGGACTTTCTAGGCTTACAGAAAGACAGCTTTTCTTTTTATGAAACTCTGTAACTTGCATTAGACTTATCTAAAAGAATATCTTTGTGAATCTGGCCCCGGGTGATTAAACCAGTTACCCCTGTGACAGTCGTGATTAAAGAACACATTTCTGCAGGGCTAATATTCAACCAACTTATGAAGACGCTGGCTGTCTTTCAGTACATTTTAAAGAAAAGAGCAGCAACAGCAATAATCCAACAAAAACTACCATGCATTCATTTTCACACAATAAATATTTGACTAGGAACTCACCCCCCTCATCTAGTGACGTCAATCGAGGTCTTTCAACAATATATATCTATATGAAAATACATCAGGTGACTCTAACACGCATGTTATGTACAGTCTGCCAAAGGGGCTAATAAGGGATACAGTCCATCCGACACGTTACAGTAGATATGATGATCACATAAAATCAGCGTGATTCAGCATGATAAAGCGGTATCTCTTTCATTTTGTTTCATTCTTGAAGAAACCATGTGACATCCTTCATTGTGAACAGAAACCTGCAAATATGACAATGCAGAAACAACGCAACAGAACAGGGCGGTGCTATAAATGGCCCATTAGTCAGCACTTTTCAGAAACGTGGATGTTACATTTTCTCAATGATCATAAAGGAAACTTCTAACGTTCATGGAAAGCGCAGCAGAATCTGAACTCAATGAAAGTGGCTCTGCTGTTGCGGGTCATGTGGGAATCTGGCCTCGTTCTTCTGTGCCACATGCTGAATGCTCTCTTTCAGAGCAGCCTGGATGTGTGACGCAGAAGGATGACAGAAAACACAGAAGATCTTGAAAAGCAGACAGGTCAGATAAAGTCCCCAGACCTCTAAGCACAAATTGAGCTGAACTGCAAACAAGGTTACACTAATGTTACTTCTGTACCACTGAGGGATAATAAGAAAGAACGTCAGCTATTATAATACCATTACGAGTAGAACATTAGAAGTGGTCCTTTAAGAGGTAAACAGTATAATCAGCTAAACCTCAATGCCCCTTTTTTATTGCAAAGCCAACATCACGGAGGAGACTGTCAATGACAAATAGGTACAGTCTGTGTCTCTGAAACAGAACATCTGACTCATGCCACCCGCATGTTTCACAGAAACCTTCTGTAAACTCTGTCCTCTATGTACATAGTAGTAGTGGTGCAGCGTCCTGCAGTTTCACAAGCTCCTAATTGCTCCATGCACATTGGTAACAGTACTGCAGACTCCTTGTTTCCCTGAGCAAGCACTAACAATCAGACGTGCAATCCAGTTAATATGAACACATACACCAAGATGATGGTGTCGCCAGGTGTATAACATTCACTAGTACTTATCGACTGGCATTTTCTAAGAGTCATCTATAGGTTCATTGAAAATTAATATATACACCAAAGGAATACAAGATGTAAGAGTCTCAGGAAATTAATGTTGAATGGGACTAATTACAAAACATTTTGCACAGGGAATACATTCTATTACACTTGGCCTGCTGGCTGTAGCTCTTGTAGTAAATCACAAAATTTAAATCTTTGTGCAGATGGTCTTTTTCAGACCTTCTATGACCCTGCAGGTCTTTCTACACCATGGTTCAAGAGTAAAACTTCTTATCAACAATGTGCTCCCTAATGAACTCTGCACACTTAATTATAATCTTTAACAAATACCAATTCATATAGCAGTCTCAGGGGCAAAGTAATGTCTGGACAGACATTTCCATGCACTCTTTACAAGACGCGGTCCCGCTATGTGTGACTCAGCTCGAGGATTACCACTGACCCTTTCACCTCCGCCACTGCCTACGTGAGAATGCCTCAATCTAAACTGTATACACACTCACACACTCTCTCTACATTCTCACCACAGTGGTGGAATTTGCAGTCTAGGCCTGTGGCCAAACTAAAAGTTAACAGCTTTGTCTGCCAACATCAGCTGTCCCAAACCATGTTGCTATTTTAAATTTGAAGTTGTAGTCCACGAGTGGCAGTGCTTTGGATAATGCCGACCTTCCCTCCAGGTATGTGATAGATGATTTGGAAAGGTGGCCGGATGCTCGCGTGAGATGTTGCCTTTGACATGTGCTATTTTAACTAACCGTGTCAAACAGGTGAACAGAGGGCTGATAAGGAGACGATATTTAAAGCATCACTTGATGAGACTGTTGCTTTTGAATGCTTTGCTATCTCTTGTCTATTTTTGGGTCTTCCCCATGACAACGTGCAGAGTTGTAAATAAGTGGCTATCAGATGACACAGGTGTGACATAATTTCCTGTTTGGCTTTTCCTGGAATCCTGCATAACTGTTAGCCTTTGCGAACCGCACTTTTCTGCTGACACAAGGATGTTTGACAACTTTGACAAAAAAAAAAAAACGCAGATTCAGCTTTCACATTCAGCACCCTTAATTTTCCAGTCTGCTGTGTCATGCCAGAGAAGAAATGACTGAAAGGTGTAATTTCCCAGTAGAGAAGAAAAGACCAAACTGGTCATCAATATTCAGCAGCTGTTTTATCTGCAGTGGCCGACAGTAACAGGAAATTTCTAGCATGAGCGGGAATCAAACGCAAAACTACAACAGATTTCGTGCCTTTCTGGACTCAGTAAAGATCAGGACCGACATGATGCCTTATATCAACTTCATCAGCACCTTTAAAAGGATTGCCCTTTAGAGACTGAAAAGTCTCCATACTCCCCATTGTTAGGTTTGTCCATCCATCACCTGAGAGTCATTTGGTTTCATTTAGATGTGGATTATTAGATTTCTAAAATGATTAATTAATTCTAGAGGACTATAGTTTTGCAGCACAGCCTAATATACAGCAGCCTTCTAGGAAGTGCTCATGTCTATGAACTGTGGTGAATAAATAGCCAACAATTCTGAAGTTTGCCCAAATAATTCTTAGAGGATGAGAAGAATCAGAGGACAACTTATAGAAAAACAGGCATAACTTTCAAAAGAAACCCACACATCCAGACACATCTTAAATAATCCACTGAATTAGAATTAACCCATAAACATATAGCCTAGGTATACTCAATACTCAGTATAAGTCAATACTCAATAGCTCCAAGATACATCCATACATCATCACAGTGATACACGTGTTCTGAAATACTGAGGATTTAGCCTGGTGCAGCACACATAGGAACGCAAAAGACTGCATAATATCAGAAGCGCTCTTACCTCTACCCGTTTTCTGCAACATTCGCAAACAGGTGCCGCATGTTTTAAAAACATTGTGAAAGAATTAAATATATGCACAAGCTTAACGGCTCAAGTCAAAGGCACCAGCCAAATCCAATAAGCCCAACACACAGCCAAGTGCGCTGGTCCCAGCGCTGGTCCGACCGGCATGCAGGTCCGCGTCAAAAAGATCTGTGCTGCTTGGTGAGAGCAGTCACCTACCACACTTTGCATCACCGATGTGCTTTGGCAAAACCTTTTATTTACCTCCCTAAGGATATAGCGATAACGTGATGGCCCGCACGTACGAGGACGCGCCTTTTTACGCACCAGAGTGAGCGATTAAACATCAACCCATGCATGCCCTGCGAAGCCCCCCTTTGCGTAAAGCGTGAAAATACACTAACTACTAAAGCCTGTGTAGAGAGGAAAAAATCACGAAGGCATGTCCATAACTCACTGGGAAACTCCATAGCGGTATCCGCATAGCCCCTCACAGGGTCCTCGCGGTTTGGCCCATAGGTCCGTCTATTGCACATTAATTGGAAACGAAGCTCTTTTGTGGATCTCCTGCACTTATCCGGTAGGTGTTTCTAAAAACTGATCCTGTTTGATTTTTTATTGATGACTTTGAAAATAAAGTTGCATTGTTTCTATGATGACAATCTAAACTACCTCCTCCCTTAAGGCAACCCTGTTTTCTTTCATTGTTACCCAAAATAATAGGCTATCCCTGTTTATAAAACATTTGGCCTAAAAAGTAAATAATGTCCCAAAAAAACGCCGTGTGGAGACTTCCCATCCATTGTTCCGATGATTTCCAAAAACGGTCATTACAGTAGTATATTTTTAAAAAAACGATTTGCCGTGTAAATATTGATAGTAAATATCAAATGAGTAATTTTATCCTGATAGTCAAAATCATTAGGCTTTTAATATATGACAGGCATCTGTCACGTGCCAGGGCGCATTCAGTGACCACTGTGGCCAAATGATGCCAAATCCAAAGTTTGACAGAAATCGACTTTATTCTTGAAATTTTCAACTATCTGAAATTTGACTGAGATTCACTGTGCGCATCCTTTAACTTCATCTTACCAGTGCAGTCATTATGACGCACGGGTATAACTTTAAACACCCGCCTTTCCCCAAATAACTCACATCCTCAAACGTATACAGCTTGTGATTACCCAAAACTTCCACCTGGATGTCTTTAGCCAGGCGTGCAGGCGTTTCAAGGTCGATGGAACGTTTTTTTTCCCTTTCTGGTGTGGATAGATTAGTTATCAGCACGTGGTGTTATAAAGTAGATACGACTGTGTTTTGTGATTAAAGCAAAAACATGTTAAACTACAGATGTGTTGATAAGAAGGATAAGGGAATGGGGATTCAGGGATTGTCAGAGGGAGACAGACAGGAGAGCACGGAGAAAGAGGAGATAACAGTCAGACAGAGAACAATGAGGAGGGACTCTTCAGACCAGATAATCCCTTCAAGCATCATCCCACCACATCGGACTAAGTTGTTAGCAGTGTTGAATTCTGGTAGCTGATAAGGCAATGTAAATCACAGAGAATGGCAAAAAAGTAATCACGAGCATGAGAAAGAGGAGAGGGATGGTGATGTTTTTGGGAGAAACATTTTATGTTCTGATCATTTTACTGGGCTTTCATTTCAGTTTCAGTTATTCCCACATTTAGTCACTATCAGTTAATGAGATTACACTTTTTCAGAAAAGCGAGTTAAACTTTAGCTTATAAACGACTATACACAGTCAGCTATGCTGACACATTAAAGGAAAAACCTTAAGGGATTGGAGAAACAAAATAAATGCTGATGGTTTTATACAGACATGAGGGGCCCACTGAATCTATTGAGCGACATGTTAGTGCTCTCCCCCACCATCATCAAAACCTCCAACGAGGGAATATCTTTTGAAGAATGGTGCTCATCCCTCCAGTCAATTTCAGTGACTTGGGCAAGCAATGGCAAGGAGCCCTGAAACTGTTCTAGAGGCTTGTGGTGGCAACTTTGTTGGGTTTTACTTTTATTTGTCACCTGTTTCGCAGTGTTGAACACAGTGCAAATTTAAAATGTTAAAAGTGTAGATAAAGCTACTCTCATCAAATGTGTAAAAAGTCTACATGGTGGCAGAGCAAATATTCCACTACATATATAAAAGGCCACTTGAAACATTATTTCACACCGAAGCTCCACAGAGTAGACTTTGACAATTATCAAACGCCACAAGTACTGATTGAATATCTGTTTTGTAAGTTAAAGTTTTTTCAGAAGTCCTTTCCTTATTCAACCATTGGAAGTAAGTTTGGTACTTACAGTGTCACAGTATCAATTGTGCAACTAATGAAATTTACTTATAACACAACCTTTGTACAGTACAAAAGAAACCAGACACAGAGCATATGTGCTTGCCTTAAGTACTTAACAACAGAACCCAGCTCTGTGAACTGATGACTGATGATGATGCTGAATGCAGTGAAAGATCTCAGAATGGGCTGTTCATTGTGCAATTTGGAAATCAAAGGGATAACAAAAACATGATTAGGGTTAAACGACGTGTTTTCAGATTTTTGTATAATGGATTTTCAAAAAGAAAACTTTCCACACATCAACTGGGTATATTTGGAGATGTTATTAGCACTTCCATCTCATGACTTCCTGTGTGATGTCCTGATCATTATCAGTCATGCTTGGTATACAGTACATTGGCTGATGAGCTGAATTTTCTCTCTGACCAATGTTAATAAGGAAATTAACCGCGGATGACGTGAGATGTCCTCTCACAAAATCTGGTAGATCACTGCCCTGATGGCCAGTAAACACTCGCTCAAAGAAAACCTCAGCCGTATTGATGTGACTGGGAAATCACTATCCTCTCACTCAATAAAAAAATCAATAACAGTACTGATTCTTGAACACATTCTACTATTTTATGTAGAAGATAGAATTGCTTTTATAGGGAAATATATCAAGGAGACAGCAGTAAAACTTGAAACTTGTAATTCTGGCAATGCCGTTTCTGACTCTCATCAAAAAAATGTTTGCACAAATTTTTGTCAATAACAAGGTTATGTTGTAAGGATTGCAGGCATTTGACAATTAATTACAATGCTTTCTGTGAAATCCTACAAAAATAGATTTCAGTGAACTTAATATGATATAATGACACTGACCCAGCCACGTGGAGTAGCAATGTCTAATCTGCGCCATCATCAAAACACAGTATCTGCTACAGGAAGATGCGGGCTATTTCAAGTAATCTGTCCATGCACAGTGTAAGCGTTGGGAGTTCATCCATGGTGCCATTCTTAGAATAGTTTTCTCTAAATATGTCTCCCTTGTACTACAATGAAGCAAACAGGCCCAAGGCAAACACAAAAGCCAAGATGGCATTACTGACTCAATGCACAATGATGTATTTTATTACACTTATCGATGTAGTTAGACATCATTCCATAAAAAGTTAACATGAACATATTGTAAATTCTTAATATCCAATTAGGACTGTGTTAAAATATGTCATACAGCCAGTCTATTCTCTGCATATGTTTATGAACCTTGTCCTCACCCTGACCCATGACAGCCCCTTTGGAGCCAGAGTAAAGGAGACACCTTGAAATTTCCTGGAAGTCCTCTCTGTGGGTCAAAGAGGCGGGGGTGTCCTCCAGGGGCTACAGGAGGCTTTTCCATCAGACTGGACATAAAAGTATGTTTGCATACGCATTATCAGGAGCCATCATGCAAAGTCAAGTGACACACACGGTTTTACTCACACAAATACTCGGAAACTCAGATAAAAGTTACCAAACGTACACGTTTGCATGTTTACTATTTCATGAACCTAAGTAACGTGCATGCACGACACGCATGTCTACTCACAAATAAAATTTTGAATTAACATACAAAATATTTTAATTGCAAATTAACAAGATTAATTGATTCAATGCATTACCTTGTAACCAAGAGATTTGTAAAATCTCTAACAATATTTCTGGATTTTTACATTGTTCTAAAATTATGATGCCAAAATATGTGATGGAGGACTGATATGCATTTAATATGAAATGATTGCAGTGTTTTTCCAGGTATTTAAACATTGTACCCATAAGTGAGGATCATTTTCCAGACATTGTTTTATAAGATTACATATTTCTATCTATACTCCGTCTGTTATGAGTAAACTTTAATGCTACATGGTCGCCGCGGTGCTTAACTAAAGACAATGTTGACAGATTGTTGCACTGTTTGCTCAAAGGGCTGTTTGCTTATGTCTGAGCCAACATGAGAGAGAGAGAGGAGAGGGAGACAAGGTACGTGCTGCGAGCCATGCTTCGTGAGCAGGGCAGGGGATTGGGGTGGGAGGTGAGGGATGTGTGGGGGCAGGGGAGTGCAGTCACAGTGACTCCTTGGTTGGAATGGGACACAGTTATTGAATTTAGGATGATTTAAGAGGAGGAGCGGTTAGGTGAAGTTGGGGATATACCCAAATGCCCCTTCCCTGTGCCTCACTTTCACTAGTTAATAAGCAAAGATGGCCAGGGGTGATGCAAACAACCTAATGGGCTTTATTGAATTACATAGACAGCCGTGAAAGTGCACAGCGGTTACGTTGGAGTGTGTGTTTGTGTGTGTGTGTTTCGCTTTGTCATTCAGGTTTTTGGCTAGCAGCCAGCTAGGTTTACTCCACTGGCGCGACACAAGACAGGAAGCTGACATAAAAGAATGGGGGGACTGGCTGTGAGGGACGCAGGAGCCAAGGCAGGAGCCAGGTCAGTAGACACTGACGAAGTCGGAAGTTATTGTCTCAACTTACAGGCACCCACAGTGACAAGAATCTTATCACTTTATTGAACTTATTGTGATCCCATAGTGATGTACACAGGTAGGGAGAGCATTCCCGTTGAAGAACCACATCACTTTAGTTTCTCCTTTGGGATGGCAATATCATTCATTTTGCAAACATTTCTAAACCAAATAATTGTACAACTAAAATAATTGACCTGATTGTCAGGAAAAGCCAATGGATGAAAAGCAAAATCGGTGGGTTTCATCCTCACAGGACCAGTAATGTCTTAACAAAATGTGATGGCAGTTCATTAAATAGCTGCGGCAATATTTCAGCATGGACCAAATAACAGCCATAGAGCCACAACATTAGCACAGCTATAAACTGTTTAGTCAGTAGTCATTCTGTGTCCAGTGATTCCCAGTTCTGAACCTCAAAACCCAGAGTAGTGTTTTCTGCTCAGCCGAATATTTCATTAAATTGATCAGGTAGCTTGTTTAAATTGCTACCTCTAAGTTGGGCAGAATCCAATCAACAGTGTGCAACATTAAAAACTGCTGCTTGACAACTTCTCTAATCTCGTTGCTTAAACTCGACTTCCTATGCATTTCTAGTTCATTTACAAAGCATTGCTCTTAAAAAGGACTTAAACCTAATGGTCTTAAATACTGTGACATTTAACCCTCTAACACCAACATCTGATGATACAGCCAGAGAATTGCTCTGCTGGCAGCAGGAGAATGGGGAATGATGCCCTTTTCCCCTACTGCCCTGTGAGCAATCCTCTGGCTGTATCAGCTGGGGTTTTTTCTTGTATCTGGTTGTCTAAGTGTTGCCAAGCTGCCCAGTGTGGTATTTTTTCTGGCCTAGCTGCCCCTTGCTCACAGCTGTTATCCAAAGGGCCTCTCATCACTTGTCATTTCCACTTCACGCTCATCCCCCCTCTATCGGACGCCCAGGTTGCCATTTCCCTTACTTGCTAGCTCTGACAGGACGTTCCACCACCATTTGTATTTGTATGTCTCCTCACATTTGCACATGCTTATTTTGACTCTGTTTGGCTGGTTGGGTAATTAAATCATTCATGCTCAGCAGAAAAAAATACAACATACTGGCAACATTAGCCTGACAGACAATGGGACAACTGTCTTAACATTAAGTGATTGCTTTCAACATTTGAAGTAAAAACAGTAAAGGATTATTTCTAGGATCAACATCTCCCTTGTGCCTTGCTCACCTATCTCAATTTGCAACAAAAGAAAACGATACACAGTGTATATTCCAAAGCAACGTCACTGTTTGGACTCAACACAGGTCTTGTTTTGCATTCAAATAAAATGCCATGCGCCATCTTATCTAACCCACCAGGTTTTTTTTGTCATCGCTCCACACAACTTCCCTAATTCTGAGTGTACTTTGGAGGTACAATTTATTCTAATAAAACTGGCAGTCCTGGTGTCATTTTGTGGGCATGTTGGATTTTATTAAAATAAAGACCACATACTAATAAAAACCTTGATGCTTCCTGTTACAACAATGATGCAGCTATATGACTCACCTCCCTTTGAGTATTTAGAGGTCTTGTGTTCCTTGTAACCTGAGACATTCATTAATCAAAAAAAAAAATTGTCAGGACTTAGAGACACTGTGGACCAGGGGCTGGTGCAGCCAAGCGAACCCCTCTGAGTCGAATAAAAACAAACATTATCAGTTTGGCTATGCCAAGACCAACACTTGCATCACACACAACAGTGCAACTCATTAGTCAGAAAACTTGATATAATAATGCAGGAAAGCACTACTGAATACTATACTACTGAATCTCAATGGCTCTGCAAGAGACGTTCTGTCACATTATGCCCAATAACTCAGTCAGTCTAAAACTGTGTCAACCCTCCATTCGAAATATGTGAAATAAACTTTAGAAAAATATAAATTAATCTTAAAAATTATTAATATTCCTCCAAAGTTAAGTGTTGTATTCTTATGTTAAGCAGGGATTTTGTGAATGGAACAGCTGAGCAGTTACAATAACTTCTGTGGTGTTTATCTCTGTTGTGGAAGCTTGTGGTCTGAACTGCTGCTGTGTATCCCTCTCCATATCTTTATCTCTATATCTACTGTATATATGCACTGTATATCTGTATCTATATCTTTCTCTATCTCTCTAAATATGTCTAAATATATTTTATCTAGATATACACTTTATTAGGCACACCTGTTCAACTGCTTGTTAACTCAAATAGCTAAACAGCCAATCACATGGCAGCAATTCAATGCATTTAGGTGTGTAGACATGGTCAAGACAACTTGCTGAAGTTCAAACCGAGCATCAGAATTGGGAAGAAAAGGGATTTAAGTGACTTTGAACATGGCATGGTTGGTGGTGCCAGACAGGCTGGTCTGAGTATTTCACAAACTGCTGATCTAGAGAAAAAAATCCAGTGAGCGGCAGTTTTGTGGACAGAAATGGCTTGTTGATGTCAGAGGTCAGTGGAGGGTAGACTGGTTGGAGATGACAGAAAGACAACAGTAACTCAAATAACCACTTGTTATAACCTAGGTATGCAAAATACCATCTCTGAAGCACAACATGTTGAACTCTGAAGCAGATGGGCTACAGCAGCAGAAGACCACACCGGGTGCCACTTCTGTCAGCTAAGAACAGGAAACTGAGGCTACACAGGCTCAACAAAACAAGACAATAGAAGATTGGAAAGACATTGCCTGGTCTGATGAGTCTCAACTTCAGCTGGGACATTCAGATGAGGGTTCTGACCCTATTTGGAGTAAACAACATGAAAGCATGGATCCATCCTGCCTTCCATCAACAGTTCAGGATGCTGCTGGTGGTGTAATGGTGTGGAGGATATTTTCTTGGCACACTTTGGGCCAACTGAGCTTTGTTTAAATGTGATTGCCTACGTAAATGTGATTGCCTATTATTGCTGATTATGTCCATCCCTTTATGACCACAGTTATCCAACGAAGGTTGAGGTCAAAGGCAACTGG
>JAPMOB010245765.1:0-15829 GCA_029875015.1 Lepomis gibbosus
CATTTACACACACACACACACACACACACACACATATGATGTGGAGGCGCAAAAGCAATTTCAAGAAGGCAGGTTGATTTTGATTTTAATTGGAGCCCTTGCTGTGAGCTCCACCTGTTATCGTCGACAGCCAACAAACATAAATGTGGGGTTGTCAGTCCTGCAAAACTCTTTCACTCAGTTTAATCGAAATTCCTGCGGCCTAATCACCAGTACCACCTCCAAGTTCTTGTAATTAATTGGTTGAACAGTTTTAGTACGAGGTGGTGATTGGCAGTATTTAGCAAAATGTTTTTCATTTATGACTTTTGCAGAAGCTATGACCATACTCACTCTTTGGAGAAACTTTACATTGAATCAGATTTCCACTCAATACTGCACAGTGTCTTGCTTTCCTCTGTATCTGTCTCTTCATTGTGTCTTTGCCAGCCTCTGGGCTTATCCTAACCTTATTTTTCTTATTTTACGCTTGAGCTTCATATACATTTGTCAGCATAGTTCGGTTTTCTAAAAGATTCAGATTCATACTTCTTCTGGTTAGTGCCGTTTTAATGTTTGGTGTGCTTTTACAGTTTTCTTTTGGGAATCTTAAACATGGTTTTGTTGTAGTTATTCTTAGATGTATTTAATAGCCATGGTAGTGATTGACTCAATGGATTGCAATGTTGGTGGACTAGGTCACCACTCTTTGCTTGTAACTGCATTGCATGTAACTGTGTTTTTCCTGTTTCGTTTATGTGTAACATGTATTTACACACGTGATCAATGTAATCATTAGTTTCCAAACCCATACGCAATAAACCTCTGACTGATGATGCATTCTAATGGCTAGTGGCCATTATGATCAGTGTAAGCTCTACAGCCATAGACGCACACATGTCACATGGTCAGAAATAGAAATAACACATGCAAACACAGTCACACTCTTAAACTGCTGTACACCCCTTCTCACACACACACAATCTTCTTCCTCATCTACAATTTAAAGTAGGTCCAGTGTGCAAATGATGTGTGCCCAAAAGTGCCCAATTAATTTTATCCACTGTATGTAAAATATTGGGCCACTGCACAACTGTTCTGTGTTGAAATTGCTGGGAAGTGGGCTGATGATGCTAGTCTGCTGCTGCATGCCCCTGAGCCTATGGCAGTGTTAGCATTTCAAATTGAGTTACAGGCTAAACAAGCAAAGCAGCGCGCAAGTGCTAACTCATCTGTTTATAGCAGGGCCTGCCTTGTTTGTTCTCTTGATGTGTGTGTTTGGGTATAGATCTGTGTGCATGTGTGTGTGTGTGTGTGTGTGTGTGTGTGTGTGTGTGTGTGTGTGAGTGTTTGTACCTGCTTCTAATTCTTTGTCGTAATAATATGGAAACAAATTACATTCCTCAGTGTGAGTGCATGTGTGTGTGTGTGTGTAATAGGGAGAAAGTGTGTGAAGCTATCTGTGTGTGCTTGCATTTTCTCCTGTCCGCTTTCCCAGGAGTTTGTCTATGGGGCTAAACACTCATCATGTAAATCAGTGAGCTATTAGGAGCTGGCTCCTCTTCCTCTGCTTTCTTATGAAGATGAATAAGAACCAAGCCAGTGATAAAGGAGAGAAGAGAGGAAATGAAATGAACTCTGTGATTAAAGTGCACTGCTATATGGGCCTCTTGGTGCAGTATACTTGTCGTGTGTGTGTGTGTGTGTGTGTGTTGAATGTGAATTTTCACAGAATCTGCATGTCTTTCAGCTTTAGTTCATATTAATTTAGTAGTCTCCGTCCTTTTTGCTCTGTTTTTTAAAGTGGCATTCCAGTTGTGGAAATCTCACACTCACTCTGCACACATTCCTATAGTGTTTGATCATACTGTATGTGTGTCTATATATCATAGACACGCTGGTATAATTTGTGATACCATTAAATTGCAATTCCACAGTATGAGTTCCCATGCATATTGCCTTCAGAGAATGAGGTTGACTTACTGGTGATTTTAACTCATAATTGAGGTTATGGTAATTGGAAATATACAGTCTATTGTATGTGCACACAGTATATATACATTTAAATGCACACTCCACACATTAATTGGCCTGAAACTCCCGGGCTTGTAATATTGTCTTATCTGTTTGAATGGTGCATAAATCTCTGTTTATATACTCTATGCTTAAGATAGCTTCATTTGTATGTATGAGTTTGGTGGCAGGTGCACATTGCAGCTCAGGCCGCCTTATTGCAGCATAATTACCATAAATCAAATTTACATTTGTCATGTAATTTAGTTCTCATCTTGGTTTTGCCTGGTTAATTTTTGCGTCCACCGCAAATAAGATTTATTGTCATACAGATTAATAACTGGAACACACCCACCCCACCCCTCCCAACTCCACTCACACACTCCACACACACACACACACACACACACACACACACACACACACACACACACACACACACCTCCTACGCATGTCTCAAGGGAGCTATCATAATACCACGACTGTGTGAACATTTGACACTTCTGATACAGTATTACATCCCTGAGTTTTCGCTCTTGCAACCTCACACTTCTTTACTCCCTCTCGCTAGTGTGATTACCAGCCAATTTACTGAGAGCTGGTGTCATGACTCAGATATGTAGATGGTCGGATACATTGCAGGAACTCCTCCACAGGACAGAACACAGCCTCCAAACTTAAAGTGTTCCCATGTTCATGTTTGGCTGTGAAATGAGACTCTAGGTTATGTACCTTACAGTATGTTCAGCACGGACACGGACTTCTATGTATTTAAATCCCCCTGATCAACTGAAGTCCAGAATCTTCAAGTGTTGTNGTATGTTAACAGCTTGAAGCAGGATAAAGACAACACTGTCAGACTGGGAGCCAAACTAACACTCGTACTGGAGCCAAAAATAAAGGTAGTCGGAGCCTGGTGGACAATTCCATAAATAAATAAAATCTTTAAATAACTGCAGCCTTTGTTAAATAAATGGCAACAAATAAAAGGAAGACACTTTCTGATCACTTATTTTCCATTGTTTGCTTTGATTGACTAATTCTAGGTATCTACAGACAGCAATTTTTGGGGCAGTGTGGCCTGTCACTGGTAGAAAAAAACACTTCATGTTGTTTTTGTAGAGCAGACACCGGGGAGAGGAACTGGTAGATCAAACTGTTAGAGCTAAAGTTGTATTTCTCCAACCAAAACTATATTCTATATGTTGTGTTTTCACCAGTCATATTTTTGAACTCTCGCTCTTTTTGATAATCATAAGAAGGGTCCATGTTGTGATGAATGAAAACCAACACACACATCTTAAACACTGGTTGTTGAGATTTTAAATGGTAAGAAGACATATGAAGCCTTTAGTAATAAAAAATATTTCAGACACTTTTCTATGAAGGCGTTTATTTTTTATGTCCATTGAGCAACCGAGCCACAAACTCTTATGTGCTTGCACCTGATTGCACTGATTTCTTGCTTTAAAACATTCACAACTAGGACACAGCAAAACTGTGTATCTGTCTGTCTGCTCACTTCTCTGTTTTCTACCTGTATTACCATCGACCCTATTTTTGCATTTCCCAAAACAGCAGATTCGACATGGATGTTGCCTGAATGAGTTTTTAATTGCATTACTGCTGCTCTTGCAAAGATGGAAGATGGAAATGACCGGATAATACATTTTTTATAAGAGGGAGGGAGAGAGAGGGTACATTTTTACTATGTCACAGGCTATTCAACCCAGTCTAGCATGTTGTGTACAGGAAGAATGACAATCACTCCAATCAGGCTTATGTGCTGTCTTATTGTCCCCCCCCGAGAGATGGAATGTGTGTGTGGGTGAGAGTGTCCATTCATGCACCATGTCGAGTACAGTAAATTAAAGCAGAACAGTGTTTAAAAGACGGGAACAAGAAACACAAAATTTAGATGAAAACCATCCATCAGTGTGCTGAAAACTGTACCCACGGTGCCCTACGATGTGTGTGTGTGTGTGTGTGTGTGTGCGCGTAAGAGGACATGATAACATTTATATATGTTTTTGTTTGTGTGTATCTCTGGATTGAATCAGTGCAGGAGGACATTTCACTTGGAGCAGGAAGATGCATGCTATCAGAATGCTAAGCAGCAATTTTAAACTGTCTTAATATTGAGAAGGTGTAGGGCAATGCATTCACTTTGACACCGTGTGCTGCTTCCTGGGGTAAAGCTGCTGCTGATCAGCGGATGCACAAACACACTTTGGTTGTAAATACTGATGCCCTCACTAGTCAAAACAGGTTTCTATCCTACTTTATCTACCCTAGTCTGTCCAACTGCGGATGACGGAGGGGAGAGGGGAGGGCAGAGGAAAGGATATATGTAAGATGAAGGCAAGTGTGGAGAGGACGGGTGCAGACTGAGAAAAACAACTGGGGGAAATGGAAAATACTAATGGAAAGAAACAAGTAAAGGAATCGCAGATGAGGGAGCAAACAAGAGGGCAATGATGAGAGGAACAGGGAGGAGATGAAAAGAAGAGTGGCCCGAATCACTAGAGGAGTAATGGTCATGAAGAGAGATGCTTAATGTCCACCTGAAGTTCATTTGCGAGCAGCAAGAAGCACGACAATTGACACACAATGACTGTGTGTGTTTTAAGATTAAGATACACAATGCGTCGTGTGATTTACTTAATGAAGACTACGGGAATGTGCGTGTCTGTTACTCTGCATCTCATCATATCTTATGTAATGTTTCAGGCTTAACACTACCTACATAAGCTGATGACCTCCACACCAATCTGCACATGCAAGTTTCTTATTTTATTTTTATTGTGTCTCCACTCCACAGTAGACATGGTAAGCTTATTATCTAACACGCACAAACATTTTCAAACATCGTCATAGTTGGTGCGATTGGTAAGTTGGTTGTAGAAGATCAAAAATATAAAAGATTCAAAGTTACAAAGATAGCCTGAAAGCTAGCATTTGATGTCGATGTCTGTCCTGAAGATCACTGAAGCATCTACATAACATCAGTTCTGTCAACTCTCAGAACGAAGGTAAGGTTCAGTGTGCATGTACAGTAGCTCGCTGTATCTATTCACACAGTCCCCGCTCCAGACACATATAAGTGGTCTACACTTAAATATCCAGCAGTAAAGGTCCCGTGCCACCTATAAGAAGTTCAGAATGAAGAATGGGACATAAATATTCATATATAATTACTATTCTGGTACCATAGCTAGCTATTGCACAGTTCTCCTTGAGGCCACAGTGGGCTCTTCAAAGGAAATTGATTTCTTTAACATACTATATTATAAAGCCCTGCATTTTAAATGCATCTGAATGCTACAAACCCTTTGACTGAACCACTTTTGTGTGCAAATCTATAGAAAAGTGCATCTGAAACTGGAGAAATGCTACACCGAACACACACACTAAAACTGCTGCTGGCTGTTGGCTTAAATCCTTTCAATAGCTATTGGCTGTCCGCACACACCCACTTGTGTGTTGTTGTGTCAGTTTGGCCCTGTGGTCATATCCCTGTGGCTGATATCCCCTAATAATCTCCATCCCCTTTCCATTCAACCGCTAACTGGGAGCATGTGTGTGTCATGAAAGTATTAGAGGCTGCCTGTGTGTGTAGACAGATAGAGATAAGAGGAGAAGCATGTTGCGTGACGGAACATAAGACAAATCACAAATACGCAGTATTCACAGATTTTAGCCTGGATTTAAATTTTTTATGTGACTGAAATATTGAAGCCCTCCATCTGCCTGCAGCATATATCTCTTTTCCAACCTCTCCCCACCTCTTGTTCAAGGTTTTTTTTAAATTCTGGACAAGCCCCCAGATCTCTCTCTCTCTTTCTTTCTTTCTTTCTTTCTTTCTTTCTTTCTTTCTTTCTTTCTTTCTTTCTTTCTTTCTTTCTTTCTTTCTTTCTTTCTTTCTTTCTTTCTTTCTTTCTTTCTTTCTTTCTTTCTTTCTTTCTTTCTTTCTTTCTTTCTTTCTTTCTTTCTGAGCCCTTACACTCCTCCATGTCCTATTTCTCTCCTCCCTATCCTGTCTATCATTGCCACCTTCCTCAGCTCAAGTAATCTCCCTCTTTACTGTGTCTCACTCATTCTCTCTCATCTTCCATCCACCCTTTCAATCTACTCTCAGGCTGCTGCCTATTTCATTCTTTCTCTTCCTATCAGTCCCCCACCCTCCCTCTTTTTCTCTCCCCGTCCGTGCATTTGTACCCCTCGTTCTCTCTTACACCTTCTCTCTCTCTACTCTCTCTCTCCATCGCTACCTCTCTCGCTGTCTGTTCTTCCATGAAATTAAAGCGCTCTAAGCTGCTGTTTAATCAGAGCCTGTTTGGGAAAGTGCTGCGATGACAGAAACTGTCCATCCCAAGTGCTGTGTCTATGTATGCATGCATGTACTGTCTATGTGTGTGTGTGTGTGTTCATGGCTATTTACTGTATGAGAAAGAGAAAAGGCAGAAAGATCCATGTTCCTGAATTTCTCCATGTGTGTTATTGCCGATGTGTACATGTGGTGACAGATGTGTTTAGACGGCCATTAATCCATAGATAATCAGTATTAGCAGGTGGTGTGGCCTGATACAGTGATGATTAACTAAAAATCAGGATTGTTTACTGTTGGAAACTGGATAAATGAACACAGATCAACAAAGCCAATTAAATACCATTTGCCACCACAAAACAGTATTTAATGCCTCAGTGTTTGACATGGCGGAGGCTGAAATGGAAGGTAGAGATGACTGCAATGCATTATTCCTTCTGTCATTAGTCTTTCCCTAAAGACAGTTATTTTGTGTGATACTGCATTGTTTGTTGCTTAACAACTGATTGTTGTTGCTTAACAGAGTCGTTTGACTTTTTTTGAGAAATACCATACATACATTTTTATGGGAAGAATTAGATGAGAAGATCAATACCATTCTCATGTCTGTGTGTTTAAGAGAGAGCTGGAGCCAGGAGCTGATTGTCTTATCTTAGCATAGTGTTTGGAAGCAGTGAGGAAACAGCTAGCCTTGGTGTCCAATGTTAAAAAACCTCACCTCTTGTTTGTGTAATCCGTACAAGAAACAAGTTTGCCGAAGTTATGTGCTGAAAGAGAAATGCAGATGGATTTGACTGAGATAAAAGACTGGACTAATGCTAACCTAGCGCCCTTTCAAATCGGGTAAGTGTTAGAGTCAGGTTATTATCCTTGCTTTTTGTGTGTATCCACAATCTAAATATATCTCAGTCTACAGTTTATTCTGTAGTACATTTAGAAGATCCCCTATTTACCAAACCCTCACACATTCCAGCTCTTATCAGAGTTACAACCCCCCTCCAAGAGTGAACAGTGCAAACAGAACACAGAACTCAGTCATATCAGATACAATTCCACAAACAGGCATTTGTCAGGTGCAGTTGCTATGTACATAGAGCTCACAGAAGTTTCCCACCAGTAGATATATACAGTCATTGAGGCATAGGCAAAGACTCCAAAGAAGAAAAGGCCTTGACTATCATGCACACATTTTGTGAAAAATCAAGACATGCTCACCACACTGCTGCACTCTAGGTTTGTAAATCACCACTCTCTAAATGTGTTTGTGCGGGAACGAGTGGGATACAAATGACATGCCCTCCGTAATATATCGTGCAGTTCACATTCCCAGAAGTATGTGAGCATTTCCTGACCATGTTGACCCCCCCTCAACCTGCAGAAAACCACAATGATAGCTTTACAGGCAACAGTCATTCTTCAGGCCATAGCTCTCCTCAGTGTGTTGTAAGCAATCCAAGACATGTTTCACATATAACCTCTAGATGGCAGTGGAGGTGCAGCTCACTGACAGACCACTGTGATTGTGCGTGTGCGCCAATGTGCAAGTGTGTGCGTGTACCTGCAAAAATCTGTTTGTGTTTGTGTGAGAGAGAGAGAGAGACAGAGAGAGGGAGGGTGCGCAAGAGTGATCAAGCAGAAGGAAAAAAAATTCCAGCAGTGAAAGGTATTGGAGTTTTATTTTACCTGTGCTCCCACGCACATTGTTTTACAGACATTGGAGGGAAAATTGTCTATTCTAAATCTTGTTCGTGCCACCATTTGTCTCTATAATCCATGGCAGAACAATAGGCTGCTGTGATCAAACAGCATCAGCTTGTTCCCTGGTTATTAAACGTCATGTCTGACCTAGATTCCTATGCAGCAGTTACTGTCACACTCACTACCTTTCCTAGAGTTGGATATAAAAAATGGGGTAAAAAAAAAGAAAAAGAATGACACATAATTTTATTGTGATGCAGCTTTAACAAGGCAGTCAGTGTTGTTGTCAGACCTTCCACCTGAGCCAAAATTAGCAATTCATCATTGTCCACTGGAGGATTGCTGTTTACTGTATCCTCCATCTTTTCAAGTCTTTCTATACACCTACATTTCCCTTTGACGCTTTTGCCTCACTGTTTTCATTCAAATGATTTTGCTTTGGTCTTTAACAGTCATCACCTGCCTATCTTGCTGTTGCTTTTAGACTGACAGGGCTTCTTTCTACCCTATTGCTTTAATATCACCATCTCCCTGCCCATCTGTCTTCTATTTCATCAGGTGATCATCAGGGTTAGCAGAATCACTGCCTGCCATCAACCAGCCTTAAGCCCCACTAACTGTCAGATACTCATCTGAGCTTTGACTGATGTGCGTGATCTTTGTGTGCGCGCTTTTGTGTGTGTCTGGGAGTGTGACACATAGGCATCGGCTTAAGCCACTCCACATGATGAAGGACCACTCACGTACGTTCCCCAGTACCCCTCCCCCACCCCCCAGCCTCTTCCTCCTTCATCTCTCACACTCATCCATCTCTCTCTCGCTCCCATACTCAATCTCTCAATTTCTCACTTGGCCTTTGCGTCCGGCCCTCTGGCCTCTGTCCCCTCGCCAGAGTTCTCATTACTTCTCTTTCTCAGTGACATACAGTGACCGACTGGCCATCAGTTCCTGACACCTCGATAGTCTCCTCTCTCGCTCTTTTTACTTCATTGCTTACTCCCTCTCACTCCGCTTTTGCTCCTCCTCACTAATTTCTTATCTACCTTTCAATCCATACAGTCACCTCCTGAGTGTCTGACGGTCAGGCTCTCTGGCAAATAGTCTTGTTTGTGTTCCCTTCCATCTCTGCTGCTGTCTCCGTCATCAATGGATTGTGATTTGTCTGTGTTTTAGTCCTTTCTCTTTCGCTCATGTCCATTGTCAATAGCAGTGATTCTAATTACTTAGTAACTTCCACATGTACAGACACACATGCATGCATACAGTGTAACAGCCTACAATATGTACCCCAGCTAATCACACACCATGTGGAATCTTCAGTGGGAAGCACGGCTGTAGCCAGGATTTCAGAAATACTGTGGTCAAGAGTCAAAAATGAAACGCATCCCCAGCCAGCTAAGAAATTAAACAAGCAACTAAACAAAGTCTATAAAAATGTTCTTTTCCCATCCATCCATCTATCCATCGTCAGCCGCTTATCCTGCATACAAGGTCACGGGGGGCTGGAGCCAATCCCAGCTGACATCGGGTGAAAGGCGGGGTACACCCTGGACAGGTCGCCAATATGTTCTTTTCCCACATTTTCTAAAGGATTTTAACTGTTTAAATGTTCTGTAAATGTTTATCTCTCTACACACAATTCTGTTTCATGATGCAGTTTCAAATCCTGCTGTCAGTGACAGGAATATCACCCTCGGTGAAGTACTAAAAGCTTTACTGCAATTTATGTTTTTGGCCTTTAACAAAAAAATAAAAATAAAATATCAGAATCAGTCTTAATTGTGTAGTTTATATATTGATTGTTCCAGTCCCAGAGACAATACTGAGGAAATGACCTCGGTGTCTTAATAGTAGCTATGGCCTTGGCAGGAAGTCAGATTAGAATGAATAATAATTTGTGTCAGTATATAGTGCCAGTATACTACCTTCATGATTTCAGGGATTGAGCATGGACAAGTATTCCTGCCCATGTTCTCGTCACTGTGGCCTCTAGTGATGGTACTGATCCTCATTCCCTGCCCTTACAACTCTACCTCCTCATAATGTAACTGACATATTTTGGCATGTCCGCCGAGTACCTGTCTTCACAGTCAGGGCCTGAGAGGAGGTTTTCTGTGATGAGAACCTCAGCGAGAAGGAATCTCATTATTTGAAACATCTATTGCCAGAAGTTAACAATGTCTCCGATTTGAACAATTTTAACAATGGAGCACTGCAATGGTTTTGGGTTTTTAGTGCGCAACAGCCCTACCATGTTGTCATGTCATGTAAAAATAAACTTAGGTTTGACCATGTAAATCTCACTGTAATTACTGTAAGTTAATTTACTAGTATTGCACTAAATGTATAAACACATGTTGTATATACACAACATATGCATACCCACTCACTGGCCTGGCTTACTGGGACAATAGACACAGTGGTTATTTTGGCATGTCATTGCAGGAAAAGCATGGGTGTAATTAATAACATAAATAATGAGTGCATTCCATTTGTGTGTTCTGAATCAAAGGTCCCGGTGTTTTGTGTGCTGGCTCGCTGTCATGGCTTACTGGGACACTTAATGGAACAAAGCCATCATTAACAAAATGTTTTTACTGCTATGAAAACTCAAACTGATGAATTGTTTATTGAATGGAAAGAAACTATTGGGAATGTTATCAGTAACTTCTGTGCTTTTCCTACTATAAGTGCATGTTCGTTCACCTGTTTTTTTATGAGCATTCTTTAGCACATTAAAAAAAAGAAGGTCAAAATAACACATTTGGTTGAGGTGGAAAGGTTGAATGAATGGCTAAAAGTAGAGACTTCTACTCCACTGAAGAAAAATAGCGAAATAATGAAAACATCAGATCTTTGTTGCGTGATTGGGACAGGACTGTAACCTCCCTCAAATTATTATATGACACAAACCAACAAATCAAGCTATTTTTCCATCGTGTGTTCTACATTTTCCAACGTTTGAGGTTTTACTGGTGCTCGATTAATGATGTCACCTTGCACCACCATCTTCTAAAATGGTTCAATGGCACTGAATTGGAGAATATCTGCTGCCAGCTCTTAAAAATCACATGGCATGTTAATTTTTCTTTTGTTGTTTATCTGTTTTCTGGAAATTCAGTTAAAATTTGTGCTATATTTGGTGTTTCACTTGTTTTGGCTGATCAGATTTGCTGTTCTCAGCACAGCAAGCTGTACTTAATTGACATCTCCCTCACTTGCCTGCTGCACCTTTGAAGGTGTGACAACACCATCATGCTTCTTATTGGTACCTTGACTCTCTGGACCTCACTTATATTTCAGCATAGCTTTGCCTAAATTCAGCCTGAAGTGTAATAATCCAGAATAATTGAAAATACCTGTGTAAATTTTGAGAAGTCTGTATGTTCCCTATGAAACATCACCCCCCATTTAGTTTCTTTCAGCTTGAAACCACATTAGAACAACTGTTTGTTTGTTTTTTTATCTTCCTGCATGACTCTATTCTGTCTCATCGTTTCTTCTCGTTGTTTTGTTAGGTATAGTGATTTGACTAGCCAGCATCACTGATTCCTTATACTGCCTCACTTCACTCTAGGTTAGTTGATTTGACTTTAATCAATACATCATGTGTTCTTTTTTATTGAGAGCACTTTAGTTTGATTTGGTGAGATAATTACAGACCAGGATCCAATCAGTATAAGGCTGAATAATTTCCCAACCATTGAATTTCAGTGAGGGGCAGCACAGGGACTTGGTGGTTAGTGCTGTTGCTTGACGGTCAATGCAAGGATCACAGGCCAGCAGTTTCTCTGTGAATCTTCTCCTCATCTTGTTGTTGCTTGCTCTGGTTTCCCCGCGCAGTCCAAATAGATGCAGAACCATTTGAAGATTATAATTGCCCGTATAAATATGTTTGTCTGGCGTTAATCCGATGATGGACCGGTGACCTGCCTCCTGCTAGTTGTGCATGCAGGGATAGTTTCAATCCCCCTGTGACTCTGAGTAGGAATAAATAGGTATAGAAGATGGATATGTGAAAGCTCCCAACCATCTTTTTCAAGGTTATTTAAAAATTTCTCCATTATTTTGTCAATAGACTCCCAGCATTATCTTTAACCAGGAGTGCATCCTAGGTGTTGAATCTGGCTGGCCAACTACTTTCTCCCTCCTCCTTTCTTTCTTTCTGTCCCTGTTGCTGCCAGTCTGTCATTGCTAAAAGGTTTTCAACTATTACCAAACAGTCAATATATATATCCAGCATGAGGCAGCTGAGGAAGGTTTAACCCAGCAGATGACATTCAGTACAGAGCCATAATCATTGCCTCCTAATGAATTAAATAGCCCTGACATTTCACAGCACAACGCTTGTCCTTTTCTTGCGACTGCTCTGCTGTTGTACCCCTCCTGCCATGCATTCTATTGCTCTCTTGTTCTTTCTCTTGCATTGCTTTTCCATGTGCATTCTGCCCTCCCTCCCTCCACCCTTCATTTCTATATCCCTCACTCCCTCTCTTACCCCTTCTCTCACTTCTTCTCAATCGTCCGCTCATTGGTATGCTACTGCACACCCAGCTGTCTATGCAGGCAGAGCTGAGAGAGGAAGGGAGGGAGAGAGAAAGTAACTGTTTAGCAGCAGAGACAGAATGCAGCTGGAGGGTCATGACCCTAAATGACCATCCACACTCACACGCACAGAGGCACGCTCAATAAGTCATACACCCACACTTCCCTGATGGCAGGAGCAAAAGGTCATACACCAACAATGTAGGAAGATAGAGAGAGAGAAAGAGACAAAAGGAGAGAAAGAGATAGAGTGAGGATTTAGGGATGAGGTGGAGCTGTGTTCACTGCTTGCTGAGCCATAATTGTCCCGTGGTTTGGTTGGGAGGATGGCAAAAAAGGATAGAGACATAGAGAATGGAGCAATGGAGGGGGCATGGCCTGCAGTAGAAAAGTACTTATGCAACAGCATTGGAAAGTTTCTTTTGTCCTGGAATACAGATGAGGGCTGGATGGATGACTGCCTGACTGCATGGTTCCGGGAAAGACAGACCGATAGACCAATGTACAGTACGCACAAACATAACCTCTGGGTCTGTTTGAGTTTCCTCTATTAGGCACATAGTGTATGAACATCACAAAGAAATATAATTGTTATACAAATTTCCATATTACAGACTTTGCTTAGTTGTGAACTATTTTATTTTAATAATTAAAATTAAATGTTACTTTTTTTTACTACGAAAATATTTTCTACCTGTTAAACCAGTAGCATTTGTTATTGTGTTTGATGTGGTTTCTCAAAGGTGCATTAGAACTGTTCAGAAAGGATGGTGGTATAGATCCTTTGACTTAATTGAATTTCTTTCTATAGTTAGGTTAAATTAATATTGTGAAAATAATAATAAAAACCTTATCAGAGACAAATACAATTTCTTTTCTCAGTTATGAAAGTATTTAGAGTTTTTTTATTACTAAAATACAATGACATACAGTTTGGAAGATTTGTGATAAAACTGCATTAAAAGAATAAGTGTCTAATAAAATACTAAGCTACATTGAATTGATTGTGTGAACAATATACTTGAAAGGGATTAAATTGATGAACTGCAGGTGTGATTTTTGTGGACTGACCAGGGAAGTATTTTTACACTGAAATATTCTATAGCCTACCTGACAGGGCAGCTGATGTTGCTGTTTTTTTCCCATGCTTTATTTATTTATATGGCATGTAAAATATATGTATTGGAAGGTCCCTTGCAATGTCAATAGTTAAGTATCTTGTCATGTCCTTTTTCTTCTCCATGCTGTGTTGACTTTTTAAGAAGTTTTGAGATTTCTCTTTGTTTGGACACAGGCCTACAGTGTAGACTTTTATGTATTAAACACATAGGCTACATGGTGGATCATTTTTCCAGTAAACAAACATAAGCACCATCTTGGGCACACGTACCCTGCATCCCTCACTTTGGTCTTATCAAATTCATTCTAGCACGTTTATCTTATGGGGCGATTGGGAAATTATTTTGCGTCTGATCTCTAATGATTGTCAACAGGAAAGATCTTAGAAGCAGCGTAATCTTGGATGACTAAAGACAACTCTAAAGTCTTTGGAAAAAAACAAGGGTTCAAAGAACTAATGAGAGCTATAACATTTATCTTGATGCTGTGAGGATTTTAATTAAAGGGGAATTCCCGTTGCCCATGATTACTGAGGCAATAGGGGAGTTGATGTCTTTGAATCCGATGTTTATTCCCTGAACAAACAATGACATGTAATAATTCTTTTTTTTTTTTAAGTTGAAGATTTATCAACAAATTCAGGCAGTGAAAAGTTCACAACTACAAACGCATGGTGAAACTAAACGGCCTCAGGTAAACCAGCTGCAGCACAGCTATCGCGAGAGAGACGTTGGTTGCCGTGGTACCGACAGCCCAACACAAACGCGCTCAGCACAGAGACTGGAGCATGCCGTCGGCGAAAACCTGACATATTGATACAAATCGTGAATTATTGAAATATTCGTTTGAATTTAACGACATCAAACGCTTGACACACTTAACACTGTGCTATCAAAAGCTGGTAAACCAAGGAGAGTCACGGAGTTTGCAAGGTAACGCCAGGTTAAATGTTTCCAGCAGTGTGAAGTTAATGTGCTGTACGTGGTTAATGTCACCGACAGCGTAGGCTAACAAGCCACAGTTGGCTTCATGTTTATTATCTTTCAGTTAAATTCGTGTGTCTGTTTAACGTTAGTTAAACCTTTAAGTGACTCACCAGTAATTTTATCTTTAGTCAACCGTCTCTTTACATTGACTCTTTCCTCCTTGGCTATGGTTACTGTTCATATATTTTTAATGAAGGGCAGCTAACTTTACTAGAGGGCTAGTCCATATTTTTCCATTCGACCCGTGACTGACGAGACTTAAGCCACATATTGACGTGAGCTGTTAACTGTAATGTGTTATATTAGCTGCTGGTTTATTTTTCATGTTGTGTTTGGTGACAGCAAATATATATTCTATTCTATTCTAGTCTAGTCATGGACAAATAACAACATTAGTTATAATGTGCTAGACATTTAAAACTATTATTTTATGCTTTACCAAATATATTCTTGGTTTGAACCAAGACAACTGAGCAACAGGAGTAAACTAGGAACACAATGTTTTCTAAGCTGTTGCCAAAGAGAAAAAAACACAAAGATGCCCACAGTGTGTGTGAGGGGGGTTTGTTCCCTCACCTGGAGTCAGCAAGAGGTCTGTTGAAGCTTTACAATAGACACTTTTCACAGCAGACAGGTTCACATCATGGCAAGGAAAGCACAGGTGTGATTAATAATATTAATCAAGACTGCATCCTGATATTGTGGCTTACAGATATAGCTTATCGCTTAGCTACACCTGTGCTTTTCTTGCAATGACAAATAAAAACAAACTGTGAAAACATCCTGCTAGCTATCATGCAAGCTGAATTTTGATTTCCAACAGCTATACTGTGAACTGTTTTATTTTAATAATTAAAATTAAATGTTACTTTTTTTACTACGAAAAAAAGTTTTTTTACTACGAAAAAAAGTTTTTTTACTACGAAAAAAGTTTCATATATAGGGTACTAGAGGGTGAAATGTCAGGACCTTTTCAAAGAGGTTACCCATCTTGAGTGAAACTCGCTGTACAGTTGCTAATCACCTTAATCTAATGTCACTTTAAGCTGAGTTGCTAGCAGGTGTGACTGCCTTGCTTTTATAAACAATATAGTATATCTATTTTGCTCATTTCATTGCAGCAGTGTTCAGGCCCTGGGCTCAGCGTGATAGCCAGTTTTAT
>JAPMOB010245766.1:0-31544 GCA_029875015.1 Lepomis gibbosus
CACACACACACACACACATACACACACACACACTCACTTCTACTCCCTCTCCATCTCACTCGTTGTCCATGACCATCCAACTGCACCAGTGATCAGGTGGTTTCAAACCATGACTTTGACAAGAGGGCGGTTCCTTTGAAAGGTGCTTTTTGGTGTAATGTGGGAGATGGGGACAAGAGGTTGAGTATGTATGGATGGACGACGTGTATGTGTGTGCATGTGTGTATGAGAGAAAGAGAGAGAAAGAGTGTGTGTGTGTGCACACGCGCAAGCAACAGGGAATAGTATTGACACATTTTGCCCTTCCCTGGAGTGTTTTGGGTCCAGACTTTCTCTGAGTCTGCCAACAACAGCTAGTAAGGTCCCATGTTTTGAACCTACTGCAAAGTGATTATAAATGACAGGCTTCCAACTACTGATGTGTCACTCTTTTATTTTTATTTCTTGTGTCTAACATTGACCATGTATTAATGATGAAAATATCTGGTATTATGTGAACACTACACAGCTGAATTTAAAAGCATATGAATACAATAGCTCTTACAGTGTTAGTTCACATAAATACCTAACAAAACAACAAATTACATCACTTGCTTCTGATGATTGTTTTGTTCGTGGTGCTCACAGGATTGAAAAATTTGATTAAAAAAAAAGTCTCCCCAGAAACAATGTCCTGGTTAATCCACAGACTCATAGAGAACATTTGGTTTTTCATTAGAAGAACTACTTTCCTAGGGACAAAGCAGGAATAAAAATCAGTCTGTGACTTATGACTAAGCCTGAGCCAAAGAAACCTACCACCACTCATGCGACCGACAGAGTTTTTACAAAAATTAAGTAGTAAACATAAATTGTATTTCTCAGATTAGCTATGATCATCTGTAAAGTACATGAAATAGAACCCCCTGTACAATGTTATATAATTAAAATATATATTGATATAATATTCATTTTGTTCAAATTGTTATCAATCAGATCAAATTTTATAACTGTGAACTTGAGAGGTGGTCAAAAACATTTCAGATAATACAGTCCACTAGTACAAGTTTCTCAAAAATGACCACATAAGCAAGTCAACACACAATCAGCTAGTAGTGCTATCAACAGAGATTGAACATTTATGTATAAGGTAACTAATATCTATTGCAGTTCCATTTGCATTGCATTGTTAAGTATTTTTCATGTTCCACTCTTTATATACTAGGCCTGCCACATATGAGAAAAATCTGTGATGTGCGATATCATTCATTAAATCTTTACTAACACGCTGATGAGAGACTGTGGACAGAGCAGATTATAATATTGCTTTCTACAGGTGTTTATTCTTGTTGAACAGGTGTATTGATTAAGTATTGGCGTTTTACTTGCAAAGGTTTTATTGCACATACTTACAGTAACGAGCATAGTTGTCAACTGGAGTTATCTTGGTGTTAAATTCACCTTCACTTCACTGTCGCCATGGCTGCCTCTCTGCTCTTCTCTGCTCTGCTATGTGTGTGTGTGTGTGGACGAGCCGACATAGAGAGCAGGGCAGAGGCTGCAACCTGATAATAAACACTGTAGTCTTTTGCCCCAGAGCCTATTTAAGCGCCTCAGTGCCCATCCCTAAATAACATAACATGTTCATATCACGATGACGATGAAAATAAGATTTATCGGTCAGCACTACTATGTACTGACTCGAGAAATAGTGTTAGATTAGAATTGGAACTGGACAACACAGTAGCAACATCATTAATTTTAGAGTTTTTTCTTCCTTCATTACATCCCTCTCTTAGAGGATCACACAGACTAAGTAATTTGGTTAATTAGCTTATTAGAATTTCTGATTCACCCCTCGCGAAACAACTAAGCCAACCAATCCTCTCTGTCATCCTCTGCCTAGCTGTAAAACCTTGACTGGTGTTTCCAGTGGGCTACTGTCCTGCTTCCACTCTGCTGCTCTGGTCCTCCTCTCTGGCTGTTATCTGCTGCCACCAGCAGCGCTGGATGCATTAACCACTTATTTGGAAGCATTTAGACGCCTCTATTTCTGGGGATTTTAACTTCTTTTCCTTGAGCTTTTCAGTTATGTAAAATGGGCCAGCAACAGTCGACTGCTAGCGGGGTCAGTGCTGACATGATTTTAAAGGATTTGACCAAATATATGAAAAAGGGGTGGGTGGGGTTATGGCACCCAGCCAGCCAGCCAGGTAACCAAACAGAATGTGGTTGGATCTAGTGATGCTAGTTCAAGAATGTCTGATTGGATCACTTCACTTGTTACCTTACTATTTGTCTGGGATGATGGGTTTTTTACACATGGGAGAGAGGAGGGAGTGGTTCAAAGCCCAAGTTTCTGACAGATGGTAGAAACCAGTGCCAGCGAAGGCCTGGGCAAGAGGCCTGGTACAAGGTGGGCCCAAGCGAGAGACAAACCACACACAGCTAATCTGGCACACCATCAAACCTCTTGGCAGCTCTCTGAGGGTAACAATTACAGAGTAAGGTGCTGTAGAGCTGCCGCTTTGAAAATGAAATGAAATGAGTTTTCCCTCCACAGCCACAATCAGTAAAGAAATGCTGATTACCTTTCGCACGTGTACGTTGTTTCCTTTGTTCCTAATCTACTAAGAAATAGATAGACAGAGGACAGACAGATAAAGGACTGCTTTGTGTTGTGGCTCAGTGTTTAACATTTACTCACTCCAAATCTATCCCTCAAATAGTCAACAGTTTATTTGGTTCAAGACTTGTAGGAAAGACAGAAGTGTCCAGTGAAAAACCTGAGCTAAAAATGTTGGTTTAGAGAAAGGCAGGGCTGACTGTAATGAGGCACCGAGGGGCCCTGTCAGATCAGAGACAAAAGACCCCACTGGAGTCCTTCACACTCGCAGGGGAGAAGTGCCAATTCTTCTGTCCTCCCCCTCTGGGTTTGATACTCTGAGTGGCTCTGTTCTACTCTTAGCTACTGATCAATATGTCCTGTTCTCCTCATTTCTGGTCAGCTTGTCACTGAGCCCGTGGGGAAATGTGAAGAAATGGTAGCGTTCCATAAAGCAGCTGTGTCCCCCCATCAGCTGCCAGGAGCTGCTACCCAACGTCTGTTTTTGTGTGAGCAGATATTGCCAACGAGGAGCAGTGAATGAGGACTTCTTAACCAGCGAGGGATGTTACAGGAAACCATGTGTGACTACGGTATGAAAAACATGTATATCTTCATAACCATCAGGCCCTGTTTTGGAATTTGGAATCACAATTTGTCAAACAACTATGCATGACAA
The DNA here is from genome assembly GCA_029875015.1 of Lepomis gibbosus. NCBI lineage: Eukaryota > Metazoa > Chordata > Actinopteri > Centrarchiformes > Centrarchidae > Lepomis > Lepomis gibbosus. The sequence continues at coordinate 3,264 of JAPMOB010245766.1, forward strand.
ATGTAATGATCATGCATGGGGATAACATTTTTAAGCTGTATCTATCTGTAGGACGGCAATGTCAGTCTAAGTCCACCACTTTGGTCCAGATGACCTTCCCTCTAGAGTCATTATCAGGTCTAATCTTTTTATGATATACATATCTGCAAAACGAATTACATTCCCACCAGCCTCAGCTGTACTGTTTTTAGTGCTAATTAGAAAATATTAGCATGCTAACACACTCAAGGTGAACATAGTAAACATTATACCTGCTAAACATCAGCATGTTAGCGTTGTGAGTGTGAGCATGGCATTGGCATTTAGCTGTAAGCGCCATTGTGCCTAAGTACAGCCTCACAGAGCTGGTTGCATGGGTGTAAACTCTAAAGGTGTGGTGATTCACTTCAAGCAGCCAATGTAACTGTACAGGTAGCAACAGACACACCACCATCGAATGTATAAAAACCACATGTGTGGGAGTGGGCCTGTGTTCTGCTCAGTCTCTGACTGAACTCAGCAAGAACTCCAGTTCTTTCAGTTAGTCTCTCTTCTTTTTCCTGTTGTCTCTGGGTGTTTATGAAGCACATTCACAAAGTCCCGGGGTAGGCATGGATTTTTCAACTTGCATGGACCCATCTTCATGTCAATTCCCCCCGCCCTGGGCCTCTTTCCCTAGACTTTGTATGCAGTTGCATCACCTTTACAGTAAAATTAGCTCCCTGTCAGACCACACAGTTAAGTGTTGTTCAGAGACAATATCCTGAAATCAGCAGCTTATTAGCATTTTACGCCAATTTTATCTTCACTTTCTCTTACCAGAAGCATTTTTGGTGCTACCCTCACCACAAGAGAATCCAGTCGGCCTGTGCTAGGAATTATGTTTCCATGATTTACTCCTAGTACCAATGTTAAGTGGCAGTGCAGAAGTAAGCCCTATATATAGCTAAGCAGATTATAACCTACAATTATTGTTCACTAGCTTAACCAAGATTGTTCCCTTCTTTAGTTGCCTTTACCATATCCACTAGAACAGGTCTTTTGGTAACCTAACTGGGGTGGCTGTGGCTCAAGAGTTAGAGCGGGTTGGTTGTTAATCGGAATGTCAGTGGTTCAATTCCCGCCTCCCCTGGGTTGCATGTCAAAGTGTCCTTGGGCACAACCCAAACTGAATGTGTCTGAATGTTAGTTTCTGTTTGAGCACTTAGGCTCAGTGTGTGAATAGTAAATGCACATGTGGTATAAAAGCACTTTGACTGGTCAAAAAGAATAGAAAGGCACTATACGGAGCATTTACAGTTAACCCTAATCACACCTGAACCCATTTATTTGCCATAACTTTAACTTTACTTTCCCTAACCTTTACCATGCTGTAGTTGCCATGTGCAAGAATTTCAAAAACGAGTATAGGAGACAATAAAATGTTGTTAATAAAATGTACAGTAACCCAGTGTTTTTCAGAAACGTTAAATATTATGGTTCTTGTCTGACGACAACGTTGAAGGACCTCATTGCTGTAGTGAACAGCTCTTGAAGCAGGGAACGCAAGTTGGGGCAAAATCTAAATAAAAGTGTCCCCGACCACAGCGAAGGACTGCCTAGTCAACTTTTTTAGTTTCGTATAGTCCCAGACACATTTGGATACAGTTCATTTGTCTATGCCAAACAAGTGGGACAAGGTTGTGAAGTCTGTACCTGAGGCAAGGTACCAAACAGCCCCTGCCAGCTGTACGGCCAAGCGTATGCATGTGTTCTTTTTGGTTTTGCAGTGATTGCAGTTTCTCAGCGAGTGAATAGAAACGCGATCGCAACTTGCCACTCTAAAGACATTTGAGAGGTGCAAATGGAAATTGATCTAAGGGAAATCTGGGTACAAAGCATGTCTAGACAGGACAACAAACCAATGTCATACTCCAGAAAGGACACTGTTGTTAATCACCTCATCGCACACAATATCCAACATATGAATCCATCCAAGTCATTAGACCTAATTTTCTTACAGCAAGCGAAAAACAAAATATGCCAGAGGTATGACATTTAATTTGTTTCCTTACATCCTACAGTATGTGTATGTTGCCATTGTTGAATGTCATTGTGAAACACACATGTCAACGCTATAGGAGCCTGAAGGCTGCATAATTTTTCTGAACCTGTGATCCCATGTGAATCTGTTCATCAACATGATTATTTTATCGCATGCTGGTTTCCCCTAAAACAGGTTGGACTACTGTGTAATTCATTGCACTGATGATGCTGGTGTTAATGATAAACATTAAAACTTATATCAGTGTTATGTACACCAAAACTTCAAAAAAGATCACAGTGAGGCTCAGGTTTCAGTAGAGAAACAGATCTCAAGATGCACAACTCAAGATATGTAAAAGTTAACTTGTGGTCAAAAAACAAGACAAAATAGTAAAAACCAGGCTGGCAGATCAATCAGCCAAACAAATCCAAAAAAGGGTCTGGCCGAACAGTAGAAGGCCAATGGGCGGGCAACACTGAAGCACAACAGACAACCTGGCAAGTGGAAATGGGTCGCTCTATATATTGCATGGCTGCTGAGTGAAAGTGGTAACAGGTGAGCAGGAGGGCGGGGGTCAGGTGATGTGGAATGGTGGAGAAAGGGTTTTGCTGTTTGGAAATAGAAAAGGTACTGTGGAACGCCACTTAAGGTAGGGTTTCCTACTCGTGAACTCGGAGAAAAAATCTGTACCCCAGCTTCACGAGTAACAGCTCAATGACATAACACAACAATGGCAGCGCATTGTAAATGTTGAACCATATACTATAAGGCAAAATATTACAAACTAGTATCCATCCATCCATCCATCGTCAACCGCTTATCCTGCGTACAGGGTCGCAGGAACCCAGCTGACATTGGGGAAAGGCGGGGTACACCCTGGACAGGTCGCCAGTCCATTGCAGGGCCACATATAGACACACAACCACATCCACACCTAAGGACAATTTAGAGACACCAATTAATCTAGCCTGCATGTCTTTGGATGGTGGGAGGAACCCAGAGAGAACCCACGCAGAACATGCAAACTCCACACAGAAAGACCAGGGTATGAACCCACAACCTTCTCACGACCTTCTCACGACCGTGCCGCCCCTACATACTAGTATCAAAAAGTCAAATTTGTTCTGCATGTAAACTGATGTAGAAATATTCTGTCAATGTTATTAGGTAGCTGGTTACAGTAAACATTCTCTGAAAGTCGTCTTCTAGACCAAAAAGTTACTCTGGAAAATGTTAAAAATGAGCATAAATGTGAAAACATTTGGAAATATAGCCTACAACTTCTGCTGACTTTTGAGGATTACCAACTAATGTAGCTAGAAGGATACACAGGTAACGAGTACCATATCCCTTGTGTTTAATAAAATGGTCCCTGCTGAGGGTATAACTTAGCATAAACTTGCCAAAGAAACATAATTTTGAAACAATCAGCAATGTTCATTGTTTACATTTGGCATCACGCATCACCATGCACCTGAAACGCTTTGAGGTCGGAAATCGAATATTTGTACTCGGAAATGTCCCAGTTCCAATCGGTCTGGAACGCGGCAACATCAGTAATGGCGCAAGAGTTGTACCAGCTTCTCAGAATACCAATTTTAGCAGCAGTTGAAGTTGCGAGCATAATTCCCTTGCCAAAGTATCTTTGATAAACAGCAGTTTGGGAACCAATAAGAAAAAAGACAAGACAGACAGAGAGTATTTGTTAAGCAGGCTGCTTACGGTTTAGGAGATTAACATCCAAAGAGTATAAACAGCATCTAAAAAACCCCAAAACATATTCAGTTCTGTGCCCACAGCACAAGATCAGAATCAGAAAGGTTCATCGTCAATCTATGAGCTGGCAAGAGATTATGAATAATTTATTAACTGGTGGGCAATTTTTTTTAGGAGAGATGAAGATATTGCTAAACAAATAAATGCCAGCGCCGGTCAGAGACAGAGAGAAGGTCAGTTTCCCATTTCATAGTAATGGGTAGTGAGCTGCAGTGTACAGAGACCAAACTGGATTCAAACAGGAGACCACAGGACTCCACTCAAGGCCACAGGATTTGTAATTATTAAAGGTTACAAGAACAAGGATGAAAATACATTCCAGAGGATTCCATATGTCTTTAAGACAGTCTCCTATAGAAGAACCAGGCTGATGGCCTTTTTTCAATTATGGATATCCTTTAACACATGAAGGGAGTGGATCGGACAACAGTAATTTGTTCTTCCAAATTGGTGATAAGTCATGAAGAAATGTTTTTCATTTTGCCGCCATACAGGTATGGTGTAGGACGTAATGGGTCTCAGGGGCCAATTGTTCTTCTTTGGGAATTGATTTTCTGAAAAAAGAATTACTGCTTCAATATACTGAATCTTTACGCGCATATATGAGAGGGAGACACAGAGAGGGAGAAAGCGTATGCAGCCTGCAGTAGGCAAATTCAGTATCAAGTAGTAGAGTTGCCAGGACTGCATGGATGTTTCATTTATAGGTACACCTGATCTGGATTTCCCCTCCTAACGTATTGTCAGGCCTGCTACTGGTCAGTACCAAACCAGCCAAGGATGTCAAGTACTATGTGAGCAATGTGCGAATGCTCTTATCCTCCTCTGTGTTTGTGTGGCCTTGTCGCCTTTCCAGCTCTCTGAGGGGCACGTGCCCCAGTAAAAAGGGTCTAGCGACACCTATGGACATGACTGTGATGTTTTTGATGTGACGCTTGTTGGTTAAGTTCACAGTAAAATAGTAGCATGACTTAAGGATAAATAAATTAATTAATTAATAAATGCAAAAATAAGTAAGTAAATACTTAAATAATTTTAAATTAAATACATTTTTGTTATAAAAAAAGGTCATTTCTGTATTTATTTCTGTATTTGCATTTCTACATGCATTTATTTCTGTATTTCTTCATTTATTTATGCCTGTATTTCCACATTTATTTATTAGCTTGCTAATGAAGTGGGTAGCGCCAACATCACTCTGAAACATGATTGGTTAGGATTGGTTCAACATTCAAGTTAGCTACACAGTAAATTCCTTAGTCAAACACAGTGTCAAAGTACATGGATTCTTCCATATTTTTTTACAATGAGTAAGTTTCCTCCACTGTTGGTGTAATTGTTTGTTGTATTAGTATAATGTTATACCATTATATAAAAAGTATACTGGTAGTATTTTAGGTTACACTTTATTTGGATAGCCTGCCTGCAAATAGTTTATAGAACATCTGTAACATTTCAACATCTTATTAGCTGATATTAAATAATTCAACTGTCTGCTGTGGCTCAGGTTTGATTAGGGCAAATGTTAGTGTGCAATAAAATTTATATACTTTTTAGCTCACCTCTAAAAATTGTCTACATAGTCATTAATCCTTAATTTGCTGATAACTACGGTCAATAATCATAGCCATTCAACATTGTTTGCTGTAGTGTGTTAAACTTTTTCACGCCCGTCCAAACTGTGATGATTATGATGATTCTGAAAAGATTGTGAAATTACAAGGTATCTTCTCCATCCTCTGTCTCTGCTGATAGAGATTAGCAGGATGGTCAGAACGGGAAAGGTGAGCGAGTGCCTCCTGCAGTTTATTTAGGGCTATATGAATTGCCCCTAGATCCTGATATGGGGAGGGCAGAAAAGAACTGCAGCTTGTGAGAATTGCCGGTGTGCAGGAAAAAGACCAAGTAACGCTATACTAAAGAGTAAAATACAGAGGTGCAGCAGTGAGTAGTGGCCAACTTCAAGCACTGCCAGTAAGGGGTAAAAGGCTAAGCTTCAGTGAACCAGTGAAGCAGCAGGGGTTGTAGCCAAGTGGTCTGGTCCCTGCCACACAGACCACTTGTCTCTGACACTAGGGGCACTAAAGATAGCAGTTGGGACAGGTCAGTCATCGGTCAAGGGTTTGTTGAGGTCTCCTGACTGTGTTGGTAGCTGTTTCAGAGACCTTTTTTTTTATGATTATGATTATACCTATATTCTTATTGCTGCACTATATTGCAGTTGTGTGGTTAAGTCTACAGTAATAAATCTCTCTCTTGTTGGTTATTGCCAACAAGAGCCAGTGCTATAACCTGTTAAGGAAAATGTGGTGAGTGATGATTTCCATCCCAAAGATGCACTATCACAGAGGTTCATCATTGTATGTTCAAAGTAGGGTGGAGTTTCTATTTACTAAGATAAATGAAATATAAACATCAAACCAGAAACAAAGAATTGGACAAACTATGTACCTCACCATCCTATAGAATACTTCTTCATTTTAATAAAAACGGAACTATTAAAAGAAAAATATTTCACACACATAATATCCTACAAGAAGAACTGATGGATAACAGTCTGGACATCAAAGAAAAATGGGAACTAGAGATGAATTTCATCCTTTTAGATAAAAAGTGGGAACTATCAGATGGCCCCACTTGGAGGGAATTTGAGTAGAAAGTTAATATGAGAAAGAATCCCTCTCATTACATCAGAATCTGGTTACATATTGATTTAGTAATGGAATGGATGTGGAATCACACACATATACTGCACTTTAAATTGCAATCTTAATAACTTTACAACAGATTAACATGCACTTTATAATATATACTTATGTGTTTTCGTTGTTGTGGTTTTGCATTATTCTTTCTATTTGTTGTACCTTTGTCATGTTGAGTAACCTGGTCCGACCACTATCTTTAGTGCCCCTAGTGGCATTGACGGACTTGACCCTTCGCTAAGCCACGCTCCCTATTGTTAGTAAGTCCAACAAACTGTCAGACCTGTCAGACTTTTATCACAGCGCTGCCACTATCTATTACTCACCCACTCAAATAGCATACAGGCACAGGCATAAATAATTGTGGAAATGTGGAAATACAGAAATAAATGTAAAAATAGCCTTTTTTATTACAAAATTATGTTTAATTATAATTTATATTGTTTATTAATTTTATGTATTTAATTATTTATTTCTGCATTTATTTATTTATTTCTGCATTTATACTAAAGTAATTTTTCATCCCTCCCCTGTGTGCGGTCGGTTAAAAAAAACACAGTAGCCACTGAAACTAAGGAACATTTTTTGAACATTCCAAATTTAACATTAAATACTAGAGGTCTACAAGTGTATAAAACATGTTTCCTTTGCTCATCCCATAAACTCATAAGCATTGACACATCCTCTGTAGCGTTTGACATTTCTTGCTAGTCCAGGCCACTCAAAAAAACTCCAACCGAAAAAGCTTGCCTGATCCCGAGTGTGTGTCAGCACCAGTCAAATGTTTGTGTTATTTTTGCAGCTAAATGTTAAAGTTTAACAGGCCCTTTTGCCATCTCGCTGTACAGAAAGTGGTTAACTGTGAACAGAGGTACATTTGAAACAAACAAAACAAAATGGTGTTGTTGAGACACAGCTTTAAAAATACTCCCGTGCCCTCCCTCTGTTGCAGTCAGATGGATATATGGAGAGAGGAGACACAGGAAAAAGACAGAAGACCTGAAATAGCCTCCTGAAATAGCCTGAAGCATCCAGGGAAAGAGACCTGCCTCCGCCTGCTCTTTATTCCCCTCTGTCCTTGAATGTGTGTGTGGTCATGTGAGAGTGTATAGAAATAGATGTGTGTGTATGTGTGTGTGTTTACTCTCAACCTCTTTTCCTTCCATTTTTTCCTTCTCCCCATTGATTTGATTTAAATAAAAGCCACCCAGTTAAATTGAAGTGTCAGGGTGAAAACCCAAAATGTATTTAAGTGAAACAGGATTTTTATGAGTAAACATTTCATTCCTGCACACTCTCGCTCATGTTTATTCATTTATGACGGAGCTATGAAGTAATGTTTGGTTTTGGTTGCTTGAGCTGTTCATTAGCCTGTGTATTGCCCCGAGCTATAGCCACTTATTATGATTGTGGAGCTCTGCTGGCAGCCATGTTATTGACAGAACCATATGGATTTCATTTCATATTCATCAAGCCAACCCCCGAGAAAAAGATCCACGAGAGCGTGTCTTTGTGTGGTGGCGAGACAGAGTGGTGTTTGCATGACAGAAAGTAAGAAAGAAAGAGGGGAAAACAGTGAGGGAGCAAATATGTTTCTGAGTGGGTGTGTGTGCTCGCCTTTAGATCTCAATCCCATCCTATCAATTTTTTTTTTTTTGGGGGGGGGGATTGTTTTAGAGACAGGATGCCATCATCACTCAAGCCGCCCAAGGTCTCAGGCGTGCGATGTTGCCATACATCAAGGTATTGTTGATCAATATTGATTGATCTGTGCAACTTCAGGGAATATCAGTGCCCATCTCTGCCTCTCACACCCTTCTGTTTATGTAATTAATATGGAAGAGAAGTAGTAACTCAGCAATAACTTTTTAACCTTGCAGAAAGCCCCAATAAATCACAAGCAGGGACATCAGATGAAGTGGGCGGGCGGGTTATTGCTGTCCTGCTCTGAGCTGTGTGGGAACAGCACAGGAGTCACACTCTCCCACATACAGTGTGCTTTTAAATGATGTCCAGTATCTGCACAGGTCAACTGATTCACTGTAAACATTAGTTTCTTTGCCACCTTTGTTCAAAGAAATGAGGCTAAATATGTTTTGGGATTTGGCGCATGAAGGAATGTGATGGAGGTTGTGTTTAGTTTGAGGTTTTGGCAAAGATCTTGTTCTTTCTCCAGCTTGACCAAAACCCTTTGGAGTTGTTGTTAAAGGATAACAGTTATTTTCAAAATATGTCTTATATTTCTCTTGGTTTTGTCATCATGCCAATCAATTATGATAAAAATGATTTCACAACTCAGTTTGTTGTTCTCCAACAGAACCCAATAGCATCCAAACCACAGCAATTAGACCTGCCTGATTCTTTTAAATAGTGATTCTTTGAGTAAGTCTTTGGCTACCAAGAGTTATGTGGTATTAAATGAATAGTTTTAAAGCCCCATCAAGTGATTGTGCTAGTGTCTTGGCTCTATTGATGTCACTGCAGTTGGTTCTTGTGCCACGAGATCTTGCAAGATTAAATTGGGACGAGAATCAGGTAAAAAGCTGTCTCGCGAGACTCACGCAAATGACATTTTTCACATGCTGTCAATCCACACATTAATTTTCTCACACAGTGAAATACAAGTGTATAACTGATAAAACAGACTCACAGAGCGAATCAACTCCATCCAGCTGATTGACACTGGCGTATACCTTGATAGTGATCAGCTTGTGCTGAGTCCAGACCTTTTTACATAGAGCCACCAGAATTTTGTGTTTCTCTTTACATAAATTAAAAAAAAATCTGCCATGCTGGTGCATAAAAAAAACATTATGCAGAAAATAAAGTCATATTCAAATTTTTTATATAATTCAGCATTAAAGATTTCTTAAAAATAATGTTAAAATCTTGTCTCTGATGATTATCTCAGCTTGGGCTTGGAGACCACAATTAACTGAAAGCCTGTATACCAACTGATGTTGTCTGGAGATTTAAGGATGTGGGCCTAATGAAATAAGCTATCAAGTTGCTATAAGAGATTTCAATTTTCTCTTAACAGTGCTTGGTGCGTGATGGTGTGTTTTATCAGGTTTAAGTGATGAGATTTTGTGTTGATGTTATCCTGCAGTTCGGATAATAATTAGCCATGATGCTTCTGTAGATTTTATGCTGCTTAATGCAAAGCATGCATGGCTGAGTGAAATTAAATATGAATGGATTCTGTCTGATATAATTCTAACAACACCTGTTCAGCTGCTGAATCAGCCTGGCTTCAGCAGGCATTACTTGTGTATGCATTTCAAACTAATTGCATCACATACACACCACCAGCGCTGCAGTCCTCTCCGCCTGCATCATGTACTAACTGGGGCGGGGCCAGCACATTCTGCTTTTACTTATTCTCTCCACTGAATATGTATTTTTCATAACTTGTTCAGGCATTTTTTTTTAATGCAGTGAGAGTGCACATGTGGTAATTATTCCGCGTTGTGCTTGTTCAGAGGAAAACTGATGCATACTTGTTTACTTCATTTAGGCTGTTGAGTCCACTGATAATTGCATCCGTTAGTAAATCTTGTTTCATATGTTGAACAGACAAAGAAAAAATTATATTTTTTTTCTGGATGAGTGCTACTTGTTTTTTTCGTGATTGAACATTTTAGGTCAGTAAATGTTCATTTTTTTTTACATTTGAGATGACATCTGTTTGATCAACCGGATGCAAATGTTGTGGGCTTTCCAAAGTATTTAATCAGACACTGGCTTATCATGTCTTATATCCACACCAGTCATGTGGAAGCAAGTGGATGTTGGCTGTAGTAATAAATGATCCATAATTGTAATATTGCTGACATTCACCCAGTAAAAAAATAAGTGAACTAGTGCATAAGCATAACACATACCAAAACTGATGGACCAAATCATGTTTAGTTTGTTAACATACTTCATGTGCAATATTTCAAAGAACTTTGCTTCACTATGTTCTTTCATCATTTTTGCATTGCAAGATAAATATCATAGTAGATTAAAACCATAAAATTTCACTAGCCAAATTTGCTTTTTATTCAAGTGTTGCATACTGTACATTTATTAGTGCATATAGGCCAAGCTGTGCTGATATGTTATTGGTTGCAGCACAACTACCGCTCATACTTATCAAGCAACTCAAAATTACTCCAAGGAATTGTGCTGAAAGTGAAAATAGGTGGCGGTGTTTGTCTTAAGGTACTGGTGAAACATGAAATCTGATCCAGGATGTCCAGTTAACAGACCAGAGTAACAAATGGATGCTTTGAAAGATTTATTAGATAACAAGACATTGCACATCTTTGATTGGCCAATGCAGGCCCTTGCGGATGTCATGTTATGGTCCAGTAAAAATTGAGCCTGGTTCATCTTCTTTGCCGGACCCCTCTGTGTGACATCCACGGCGCCAAATGACTGCCTCCAATTATTTTAATGAGAGGGTTGAGAGAACAGGGCTAAAGTTGGTCTGAACAAAGGGTGTAGGTTCACTTTCAACATTGTTTGGGACAAGTTTAATTGAGGGGCGTTAAACATTTCATTTTCTAATTTTTCTGAACCAATTTCTACCTTTTCTGCATCAATTTATGGTGCAAATGTTGTCATTTATGTAAAGGGAAACTTCAGGTGGCAGCTGAAAATTAAACATGTAAAAACAAAATGTAATTGAATGCACTAAGGCTTTAAGGCATTCTGTATTTCTTTTAAATATGGATTCACCTGTAGATTAAATGACCCTGCTTAAGTCAACACACATGCAGGGATGATTTAGTCTTCTTTTGTTTGGGGATCCTCTTAAATGCGCATGTGGCACCTGCTCACGTCAATGATAAGTGAACTCATTTTAACACATTTATAAACTCCAGGATTTTAATAGCTCCTGTGTTTCAGCAGGTTTTCTGCTCATGTTAAAAAAGGTGCTGCACATTCAGAATCTCTCCCACATATCTGCGTTCGTCATTTGGAGAATAAAGTTGTGATATTTTGAGAAACTGTCAACAAAATTTAAACAAAATCTACCTGCCCTATACTCTGCTGTGCATTAGCCTACACTATAGCTCTCTTGATGTGGTAATATCCCCTTCAGTCTGACAGACACAGAACCCATTTAGGACGTTTCTGGATGAGACAAGGAGGTGGAAATCTGTCTCTGAGAAAGTGCAGCTCATAGCCTCTTTTGTCGGAAGCATCCTGGAGCAGAGAGACGGTCCCAAACAGAGCAAAGGAGACTTTAAGCTAGGGAGAGACAGCAGAGGCACAGATATATGTACCAGTCAGAGGAAAGACACCAAATGGCAGTTCAAACTGTTTATAGGTTAAAATAACTGGAGACTGAACATATAACTCAAAGCAACCCATTCCATTACTTTTTCTCATAATATTAGACATTATTCCTCAAAATCTTATACTACAATATTTTGTTTCCTAATACTCCTAATACTTTCTGCTAAGGACAATTCAGTAGTTGCTGGCAATTGGTTCAATGCACTTCGTCTGAACGCGACATTAGATGCAACCTCACCAAAATGAAATTGCTTAAATCTCATAACAATATTCCCTTGGCAAGGCAAGTTTATTTGTATAGCACATTTCAACAACAAGGCAATTCAAAGTGCTTTACATAAAACATAAAAGCAATTCCATAATAAGCCATTTGCAGTAAACACTGGCAGCCAATCATGTGGCTTAAGCAATAAATGTATATACAGTTTAAAATAGTGATTTGACCTACAGCTGCATGGCGTATTCTAAGCTCCACACAAACACATGGGGTGCTTCTCAAGTCTCTTATTTGTCGTTTTCTTGCTCCTCGATCATCCTTGAACCGGAAGTTGTTCAGCTCCGCCATCTGGCAAAGCTCATTATGGTTTGCCAAGGAGCGAGGGGCGTGGATGGAGGATCGGGGATCGAGGAGGGATCTCTGAGGAGCTATGAGCGAGGATACACCAGTGAATCCTTCGTGAAGGTCTTTTACTGACCAACACACCCCCTTATTGGGTAGCCATTATGTTGACGCTGCAGCTGATCAGACTGATCTTATACATCAGCCAGATAACATTAAACTCGAGTATCACTGCAAAACCTTATATTTGAATTGTTAAACTCCACACATAACTTTTACATTTATAAAAAATATTTCTTGTTTTATTTCTCCCATCAAATTTTATTATGGACACAGAGAGTCGGCGAGTCTGTCAGCAAGAAACACTTTTTACATAATTAATCGTCTTTTCTATTCAGTCACAAGTGAGGCTGGTCATTCCTGTGTTTAGTCCAAATAGACAACAATAAAACATAGTAAACACGTAGCGTAATGAGTCGGACAAGTCACTAAACTGCACTAAAGTCTCTAATGACGCAAGCAAAGGAAAAAAAGCCTGCACATCCAGCCGATCTCACCGACTGTATCTGATCAAAGCAGCGACGGCTCTGCGAGTAAAATCAACAGCTGAAAGTGTGAATGAAAGCTTGCTGCGCTACAAAAAAACTCCGTTGGATTGATATGCTGCAACGCAGTGATCAAGTTGCAAGGGAAGTGACTTGCAAATAAAATGTATCAGTAGTGTTAAAGGATATCAGAAGAGGAAATAAACTGAAAGCCTAAAACTATTTTGATACGAGTTACATCATTTCAATTTCCCTGAAACATTTAGCCTGATAAATCCCAAGACACCATATTCTTAGTTATTCAATAATGAATTCACAATCAGAATCAATGAATATAAATGCAGATAGCTTAAGCATCGTGCCAGTAGAAATGATCCTGTGCCTCTGAGCAGTACATTCAGAATCTGTAATTATGCAGGTGTTTGTTAAACAGGTAACAGCTACAGAGAGAATCATGCTGCTCTGCACGGACAACTGAGAGACTTTATTAGTATCAGCACAGTGCACATGTGTGCAGACACAAACGCCATCAAAAGTCTCAGCCGTTTGAGCCGACTGACAGATGATCCAGCTATGATCAGCTGCCGCCGTCATCAGAAACGGACATTGCTTTGTGACGCTTTGGAAGAAAGGACGTCTCATGTCTCATACTTCCTTGTTCCTTCATTTTTTTCTTGTTCCTTCATATATCCTCGTTCCTTCCAAAACATATTTCCTCGTTCCTTATCTCCTGGCATGATTTCCTTGCGGCTCGCCTTGCATTCCTCGGAGCACGGGACTAAGACACAAGTGAGGGAAATGTGGATGCAATTAAGAGACTTGAGAAGCACCCATTGTCTTATGAAACTCAATCCCTACTCCCTGATGTATAAATGATGCATTGCTCACAGTACAGTACATCCCTTTGGAAATTTAGATTTATGAAGAGGAGAGTAAGCTGGGCTGGACAGTGAAGACAAGGATAACATAAAGGGGGTTTGGATAGCACTATATTGAAGCACCCCACTAGCTCACAGGTCAATATATTATAACATTTTTGGACACTTTTTCCACAAGCAAAACTGTGTCCTTCAGTGTCTGTAGGAGATGCTAGAATTTAAGACATTTTTTGTGTGTATTTAAGACATTTTAGACTTTTTTAAGACCTTAAGGAAAGCCTTAACATAAAAACAAGAATATTACACATATAAGTTTGACATAATAAAATGATGATGCAATGGCAACTCTGATGTTGTTAGCTGCAAATGCAAGACAAGACAATTAGAATGAGTAAGATATTTTGGGTAGTGTCAGTGTAAAAAGCATTTCTGTTATTGTATATTTGCCTCTGGTTTGTGCTTATTTAAAAAAAAAAACAACGTTCTTTTTCAAACTAGGTGTCGAATGGGAGCAAGTACAATCAAATAATAAAAGTAACAAAACATCTTTTATTAATATGATCATCCTTAAGTATTAGCCAATTCGCTTTAATTCAGAAAAGCAGGACAATAAACTAGCCTAGAACAAGAACATCAAAATCTATTAGGATTTTTTTTTCAGAAATCAATGTGAAACCCACTGGACTGTGCATCAACCAGTTAGCTTATTGTACTTCAATATGAAGATTCGCTTTCCAGTAGCTACCACAAAAAACACAGCAGTATTTGCATTTATGGATTTTCTCCAAGCACTGTGTATCTGTGTGTCATGTTCTCACTGGGGGCAAAATATCTCCCTATTCATAGTCTGAAGTGTATATTCACCAAAGTGTGAGTGTGATGGAGGCCAAGGTTTCAAGAGCCAAAAAGAGTGTCGAATGTTGAACTAACATGGTCAAGTAGATGCGAAAAACCCCCAGCCTCATGCTTTAAAAGACAGAAAGACTTATATATAATTTATAATTAACAGGTGCTTAATATATACATGGGACAAAGAACAACTGTTGTTCTTCCCATTGGTTCATAGAGATCATAAAATAACTTTTTTTTTTCGTTAACAGAATGTGAATTCCTGCTAAGCTGTGCAGAATAATAGTGTGAAACATGTGAAAACCCAAATAAAAACCTGGAATAAGCAAATCTGCATCAAGGCATTTGCCAGAAATCAATGCAGCACCCACTCTGCTGTTCAGGAACCAAATGAGCTTGGTGCACTATAATATGAGGTTCCTTGTGTCCCGCAGCCACCACAGTGCATCCAAAACAGCATTTGCATATATGGATTTTTCTGTGTCTGTGTGTCATGCTCTTGCTTGGGGGAAATGGCATCTCTATTCATAGTCTTTATCCATTTCATCTACACCACAGTCTTGACCAAGGGCCTTTGGAATCAGTCCCACTCACACAGAAACGATTTACTGTGGGGCAGGCAGGACTGTCAGATAGGGCCAGGTCACACCGGCACGTGTTCACGACTTTGTGGACACAGTGAATTTAAGAGGAAGTGAGAGTGGTCGGGGGGAGGTAGCACAATCCAATACAACCCTACCAAAATGGCAGCTTCCAAATTACCATATGCTTAAATCAACAGCTCTCTGACACATTTCCAACAGAAAATACAAACTTTTAAATTCCAAGAAGGTAGTTTTGCATTAAATTGACACTAATCATTTAAATATGCTCAAGATATTTTTGGGAATTCTGTGTGGTTTAACTCAATAGCTACTTGGTAGCTGAGTAGGATAATGCTAATACTTTACTCATGTGGATAAAAATCTATTGATTGATTGACATTTGGGGGTTCTAATTAGTTCTGCTTTCTGCAGTTTAGTAGCTGATTCAGAGAAACTCTGTATTGTATTGTCAGGCAGACGTATTGAATCTGAATCTGAATTGATGCTGAAACCAAACTGAAAGTGCTTGTTTAATGTTAAATAAACATCAGATTGTCAATCATGACTGCAATTAAATTTCAGTTGATTTTGATACATTTTATTGGTTCTAGATGATATTCTGACCTTCAAAAAAACATTTGCTTTTATTAGAATATAAAATCAATAAGCTAAGTCTTAAAAAAAAATACTTAAAAAAGTAAATGACAGTAGGATCAATTTTATTTGACATAAGTTTTACTGATAAAATGTTTAAATGTGCCTTGGAATGCTGATAAATATATACTTGCAGATGTACACATATGAAGTGAATCAATTACAGCAAGACTTGTAAATCATGCAGCTGTATAGATTTAATAAAATGCTATAAAACTCTATTCAGGGTCTTGTATGCCTTATTTTAAAGTTTTACCCCCAAACAACATGCAAAGCACAAAACTTAACATCAGTAACGTTTTCCTTCACAGGTACATCTGTAATTTTCCAACTAACACTCGTTTCATGCCATAGTGTTGTGCTGCTCGAACTCTTCACACATGCCCCTCAGAGGCAGCACATCAGAACCAGCAGATGTCAAAGTAAAACAAAAATTGCGTGGTGGTTGCGTAAACAGCCAGCTAGTTTATTGGAACACTTTTCAGGTCAGAAACATAGTGTTAAAAAGAGTAAAATACAAATAAACACAGCCAGAGTAAGATTGTCTTTAAAATGACAGGATAGGTCTTAGTGGTGGGGGTTTTCTCTACCTGACACTCTCTTCCTCTATGTGTTCTTGCACTCCCTCATTATATCGCCGAGGTAAACAGGCAAATTTGTCACGTCAAAGTATAGGACAGGTGTGTCTCTCAGTGCCTGGTTGGAACAACACCCTGCGTCAAGTGTTTGACGGACGAGAGCCGTGTGAACAGCTGTGCTTTCAAAGGTGGAAAATATGTGTTTTACTTTTTGATGCATTGATGCATCACACAGTGTTTGAACTTGGCGGGAGCGCAAATTCGGAGAGTGGGGAAGAAGCTATAATTTCATGCAATTCATTTCATTCGGCACAGGTGAGCGTCTCTGGCAGCACTGGGTAGGAAGTGTCCTCGACCAAATTGGTGTCAGGCATGTATTTGACTCCGCAGCACACTTTGCTATGAAGTGCATTTGTGAGGAATAGCAGAGTGAAGCATTTGGAATTCATTAATGATTTGCTACTATGGGTGATTTTCTCTTCTGGGTTTAAACCCTGCACACATAGGGAAAGTTGCCTGTGTATAAAGTGCATGTGTGTGAGTGTTATAGAGTAGAGGGAACGGGGTGGTTCTTGTCAATGCAAATCATTCCCTGCCTGCAATCTAGCTCCAGCTGGCGTGATGCTCTGGCATATTGGCAAGTGAGGCGGGCGGGTCGATAAGGATTTTAACCGCATCTTAAAATGGGTAATGGTGGACCTTTATGTGTGTCATTGTCACTTACCCAAAAGTCACGGCCCCTAAGCGCTACCATCCATCACCTGCCTGCCTGCCACATGCCTCTTTCTGCCTAACTGATTCACTTAAGCTCTGTTTGTTTGTTTTCTCTCAAAGTCACTTTCATTTATGATGGAGCTGGGCATGGCCTACGATTGCATGCTGGGCTGTACAGAGATAGACGGACAGGGGTGGTTTGCTTGCATTAAATTGCTCACCCACACTGAAGCCTGTCATATTGGATATTACGCTTATATGAAGCGATTTCTGCTCCCTTTCTTCACAACAAAAAGGTGAAGCACTGTTTTGCTGGTGGAGATGGCTGGGGTCAATCTCAAAATGCACAATTTCTTTCTATTTATAAGTGAATTTCCGTTCACGAGGAAGGCCTCAACCAGAGTGTTTTCCTAAATAAAACAACTTCAATATGCAAGACTCATTTAACAGCTAAGGGAAATAAAGTAACATCTGACAGTGGCTCACACTCACTTGCTGTCTTGCTGTGGGCAGTTTTTACCAAAAGTATCTTAATGATCTGTGCTTTGGGAAAATGAGGAGGTATGTCTAAGTTAAAACTGCAGAGAGAGGGCTTTTGAAATGAATTCATGCTGTTGATCACTGATTAAAAAAAATGCTGTTTGGATACTTCTGGGTGAGGCACAGCATGCACTGTCAATGCCATTTGACTGCCCTTCAAAAACTGTAGAGTGTGACTCACCTACATGACAGAAATTTCTGTCACAAATATCTCTATACTTTCACTTCCCGATGGTTTTGAGCTTGTGGAATGGGATTGACAAACTCAGAAATTTAGCTTTTAATGTGGGAATTCCTGTCATTGTGACACATCTCAACATAGTCCATCGAGAACTGGTTCCACAGCCTGTTCTTATGTCAGGCGTCATATACCCATTCTTGACAAAGTGTAGTTATTTCACACAAAACGTTGTAACGTAGTGTAGACTCCCCAGGTGTGCCTGTATATGACGCCCTGGGGTGAGTGGAAACTCTAGTAGCGCCTCCAGTTGCTAACTAGTTAGCTAGAAGTTTGTGTTTAAGGCATTTACAGTCCCCTGAGGCGCCTTACTCTAACCTTAATCATCACACGACACTACAGCTGTGCTCGTAAGGTTTTGATGAAATAACTACGCTTTGTCAATTGTGTGTACATAACGCCTGAGATGAGAACGGGTTGGGTTCCAAGTTAGAACCGTTACCAAATTTCCAAGAACAGCAGTTTACAGGTATAGCAGAAATGATACATGTTAATGCCAAACAATGATATGAACAGTGTTGCTGTTACTAATATTTTTTGCACATGTAAACCCCATTTTTAAACTTGCTGCACCAGTCTAATTCAACAACCAATTATTTTTACTGGACATTGTTTGTCTAGAAATAAAGCATTGTTTGGAGGTCAGTACCAGCCGAAATGAGAGGCAAATGAAAGCCCCACATATGCTAGGCAGCTGTAAATAGTCATTCATAAAACCAAGGCCTCCATTGAAAACAGTTTGCACGAAATATCTTCATTAAAGCTTCACTCCCAGTGTACCAGGGGGACGTTGGCAGAGCTTTTTCATCTTCGTGTATATGTACAAAGGTTTGGGAAGCATCCCACTCATTTTTGTGGCTAACTGGCGAAGATGTTGAGTTTCCCTGAGCAACTGTGAGAAGCTACAGAGAATGGTTGGCAGACTGAAGTCGGGGAGGAAATGTTCATTAAGCCAAACTATGTTGTCATGGTTAATTAAATACCCACTCCATATTTGAAGTTTGTTTTTCTTTTCTGGTCTCTGTCTGACCCTTTCTGTCATGAAGACGCCATGGGAATAAGCGGTGGACATGTGGGGTCATTTTTGCCTTTCTCTTTAGTTTGATTGATGTATGTGATTAACTGGCATTACCTTTAGACTTTTCAGTTCAGTCCTAAACCGCACAGGGGTGGGGTCGAAGTTCTGGCTTTAATCTCTGGTCCGAATATTGTGATTGAAACCTGAAAGGGCTGCTTTGAACAAACACACTGAACAAAGAAGGCCTCCGTACCCCCAAACCACCCAATCATTTTCAGGATATTAACAGCTTGGCAAACACTGTCTAATTCAATTGTTTGTGAGCCGATGTGAAGTGGAGGAAAAGAAAGGAAAACAAAAGGAAAACAGAGGCATCGCACTTGAAGGGTGGAGGAGGACGCAGTCACCTCGTGTCCAACCTGCTGGAGAAAAGGACTTCATTGAGTATTTTGTATTCATCTAAGGCAGAACACAGTCAGAATTGCTTGGCAAATGTGTGTGTGTGCACGTGAAAGCTCGTTTGTCTCTGAGTGTGACTAGGAAAGAAATAGGGAGAATACCTACGTGTGCATACTTGTTACAAGGCACTCTCATTTACATATAGAGCACTACGCTCTTAGGAGGTAAGTGGACTTTAACAGTGAGATAGCTCTACTATTTATTGCTTTTCATGCTGCAGTGAATACCTGAGAGCCGCAACTTCTCAAACGTGGCAGTGAAATCCATATACAAATGACCAACAGCCATCACTGTCCTCTAGTAAGTGCCTCTGCACTCAGAAAGAGAAAGCCAGGAGGGTGTTAGACAAACAATTCACCAATATCTATAAGCTCTTTCTCTGTTACTACACAGGCAAGGCGATGCATAATACTATGTGATGACATGTTGAAATGACAAGTTGCAAAGTTTATCCTCCAAACTTTTTTTCTCAAAGTTAATGAAACCTTCTAAATTCGACAATTTATTTGATTTGTATTCCCCCAAACTATTGACAGAGCAGCCCACCCACACAATAAACCGATGTCAAATTGTCAGCCTGTCAACAAAAAAAGTCAGTTTGCATTTTCAGAAAATGATGATACAATCCATCAATGTCAGGGTAATCTGAATTGGAAATTATATTACAAACCCCAGAATAAACTTGTGTTTTTGTCTAGTCCAGTCAGCTGCATGGAAGATTAATGGCTATGCCATTATTCTAAACATAATCTTAGTTCTGCTATGTGATTTAGCAGTGATTTATAGTCATTCCATTTACTTGTAAACCATGGCAGGGACTGGCAGAAAAGGACAGCCTAATGTGCTAACAGCCACTGTACTGCTGATATGAAAATACAGCTGGGTGAGGAAGCTTTGAGCTATGCAACGATGTCATCTCACTCTGCAGCTGCAGTCCTGTCATCAGCGCAGTTTCCTAGCGCAGCTGATGACAGGACAACGCTGACTACATGGAAACATTTACATCATCCCACAAAAAAAGCATGACGCCATTGGCTTAATCACCTCTCTTGTCATCATTATTCACATTATCACCTGTTTTTTTATGTCCTAATAAGCAAGCTCTTTCATTCTCATAAACATAATCATAATCGTTACATATTTTATATATGCATACACAGACTCCTGAACTGCAGGGAGTAGTACTTGCATTGGTATTTGAGGTCTCTACAGGTCCAACACAGACCAGAGGGAAATCTTCCCAAAGGCCAGTGTGTGGTAAATTAGTTTTCAGAATGACGAGACCTAATCTGAAAGGGAGTAGAGGACAGTCAGAACCATTCAGAATTAGACCAGAGGATAAGACCTCATCCAGTGCAGTCAGTCTGAGAATACCACAAAATTATGTGCCCGCACTTAGTGAGCAGGTCAAAAGAAGTAGCAATATATCTAATTTCCACCTGCACTTAACAGTTTGTCTTCCCTAACTGAATATATTGTAACTTGTACCCAGCCTGAATTGGGTGCCAGTTTGGATCTCAGTTACAGTACATAGAACTGAGTGGAACTGTGAAGCACTCGAGTTAATTTGGTAATAAAAACCAGTGGCAAAATGTAAGTAATGTTAACTCACTGATGTTAGCTAGTCAGTTAACATCACCTTACACAGAGAGTACAAGCAGCAATAAAAAGACTCCTAGTCTAGTTGTGTGCTTAGTTTGGATTGGTAAGATTACATACAATTTAGCATTTTTAGGATTAGCTAGGCCATTGGAATCCTTTGAAACTTGTTTTTGTATTAATCATTTTGCTAATGTTAATGCTTTTGAGTTATTTAGCCTTTTTGCAGTTACAGTAAATTATTATTAATTAACAGTTTTTATTCAACATCCCCTCCTTTGTCCTTTGAGGGACAAAGACTTTTTAAGATAAAGCTTCAATATTTTTTCTTCTGCTTATGTCAAAACAAGTCCAGCACTTCTATTGTATTAACCAGCTTTGCAGAATGGTTTATTTTGTATATGTTTTTCTTTTTAAAAAAAAAATAGCATTTTCCTGACATTTCATCTAATATTTCTTCTCTTGCTTTACATTTCTCTTTGTGTTTTATGCATTTCTAGATTTGGAGTGCATTTTGTATATTTTCTCCTCTTATACCTCCATATATTTGTCCTTAGCCATGTTTACTCTGGGAGTTTGTATAACCACTATTGTAGTATGATGCATTATGCAAAAGGGAAAAAAAGTCAGCAGATCATTACTTTCATAACAGCAGCAGATAGATGGAAATGACCCTGGAGCCTGAAGCCCTTTCGAGTAAAGCCTTGAGGGCCCCTTTTTTATTAAGTCCAGGCTTTGGGGAACCATGGTGGCTATTGACTAAGGTGAAGTCACTCAACCAGATTAGCCTTTAGCCTTGGAAGAATACACTCTGCACCTTTGACTAGTTATTGCTTCCTGCTTTACAGATCATACATCTCTGCTATTGATTGGCCTTGCCTGCTCCAGAGCTCTAATTGTGGTGCGGGCCTCACATTTCACCGACAGTAATAGGTTACACAGAAGAATAAAGATGCAGTCGCCAGATATTGATCATGAGGAATCCACACCTCTAGCAAAATTAACGAGACAATGCATATGGATCAATACTGCTTTCCCTCACTTTGCAAAAGATGCAAAAGAGATTTTCCCTCTTCTTCATCCTCTATGCCGCAACCTGTAATTGAGGCAAAAGTGCTGATTTGGGCTCATCTTCTAAATAGCATCTCATTAAAGTTCATCATGGAGTACCAATTGTAAAACCACCAGGAATCTCATTATGGATTAGGGTGAAAGTATAACCGAGGTGAGTGCTTTTATTAAGAATGTGTTGTACTGTCAACAGATAGGGTGCGATCATATCTGATTGCGCAAAATGGAAGGACAGAATCACACCACATCCTGTCTTCATTCTCAGAAGCAGTTAGAAATAGAACGTGATGTATATGAGATTATTCGGTCAGGATTACAGAAGATGAATGGCCTAATAACTCCACTGTGTATGCTGTGACTACCACAGTCATTTAACCCACAAAAACTCATCCTTTTGTTAAAACGTTAGACCAACCAACATGGATGTTACAGCAGGTTAACATCGATTCTTGATTCTCATAATTAGCACGCCTGAGAGACTGGTTGAAACAATATGAATGTGGTTTTGGTTGTGTGTGAGTGTATGTGTGTGACTTTGTCTGTGGAAATCATTATGAAGAGGATTCTTAAAAGCCACAGGGCAACAAAGTACTCACACATGTAATTACTCAGACTCGACGCAGGGCCCTCCCGTGGCGAGACCCAGCTCAGGGGTTTCGGGTGTCAAGCATCCCGCTGCATGTATTTTCTCTGCATGCTTACCAACAGAAAGGAATCGTTTCATCAATGTCTCCTTTAATCTCTCTCTCACACACACATACACACACACACTTACTCATTCACACAGTAGTTGAGCACTTTACTCGCCAGTCCTGCCCTTTTCTAACCCTCAAGAGTGCAGCATTCTCTTAAGAGTGAGGTGAACGAAGGTGAACTTTCCCCAGTAGGTAATTAAGGCAGTTAGGGGTATGAAATACCAACTTTTTTTTTTTTATCTGTTTAGAGTTTTTGTCCATGAGGGAGCAAACTGCAAATGTGCTAATAACTTTGAGGGCTTTCAAAATAAAGTGAGAATGTTGAATTTGAATTTAATTTTGAGTTTTGAGTGCTCTGTGTCTTTATTGAATGTGAGACAAAATAATAATATGGCAACTTACAAATACATTTTATTAAAACATTTCAGGATTTTATTTTTTACATTTTTACATCATTTGCATAATACATTGAAATTATCTGGAAATAGTTGAAAATAATGACTATACATTATTTTTTTATTGTACGAATAGATTATAACTGATATAGTTGCAGAGATGAACTGTAGGATGACAGGTCAGGGTCTAAAGGGGCACTTAAACCTGTGTGGCAGCATGGGATTAGAGAACCATGGCTGTTAATTGACAGGAGTGGGCGGGGTCAGCAGATGGCAGGTATTGGTTAAACAGAAAGCAGGAAGGTATGAATTGTGACATGGCTTCCTCTTCATCTTGTTGCTGCTGACACAAAGCACCCACATCACTGTGGGCTGCAATGTGCGCGGCCGCTTTAATGGTGCTTTAATGGTGAGAGTAAATGTGCTCATGTGTACCCATTAGCCAGTTTCCATCCGATTGTCATGTGGATTTTAAGCGGACTTTTGAAACGTCACAAAAAGGAGAAAAAAATGTGAAATAGGTACGTTTCCAGCAGCTGGTTTGGAGCGAATAAACAAGGCTATGGTAAGGGTAGTTATGTCAGTAGTTGACGTTACACATGTCTGTAATAAACAAGACGTATAGGTTCCAGGCTAGAAACAAAATCAGCAGCATGGAACTGTGGGCCATTGATCTTAGAAAAATGGAAAGGGGTCCTCAGGGATGTGTTTCAAGCGGGCAAACTGCTACCAGCCATGTCTCCGCACGTTGTGGAAAGAGCCGGCAAGACGCGGACAGCAGAAACAGCTGATCAGACGTGAATTAGAAGTTTGCTACGTCAGAACTTATTCGGTGCATTAACTCTTTTTCGACAAAGGCAAAAACCACCTCATGGGAACGTCAGAACTTTTTTAAAAATGAAGGATTTTTTTTCTCTAATTTTCTCAACCTTTTCTGATGCGATACTTCAAAATGCGCATAAAAAAATGCTGATGGAAACACGGCTATTTATTATGCTGTTGTTAATTTGGGTTGCTTGTGGTCCCAACACCCTGGTTGTGTGTTGACTCTTCCCTTGCCGTGTAGACAAGCGGTTGCTTGCTAATGTAGGCTTCCTGCATGGTTGGACCTTTCTTCCGGAGTGTCGGGGGCGTCCATTCGTTGCTAAACCGGGTCGGTGCAGACTGGGTGAACAGCTAATCAGTTGTGTTTAGCCACATGTGAAGGCTAATGTGGCACTTGGTGCATGTGTTTGTAGGTCATGGAACCTTCCCAGTCCAGTTTCTCGCCTGTCCAGTGGAGGAAAATCTGCCTTGCCTCTTTCTTTACAGGCTAGAAAACCCTTTTTCTTATATATATGATAAAAGTTCTGTTTGAAAGGCTCTTTTAATGTAAGCTTGTATGAAAGTATGATTGGGTGTGTGAAGCTAATTGACTCTGTTAGCTCAGTTTTTAACAGACTACGTTTGTCACTTATTGTAAATATTTATTGTAAATATTTTGTTTTGTTTATATTGTTTTCTTCTGCGATGGACTGGCGACCTGTCCAGGGTGTACCCTGCCGTTCGCCCTATGCCAGCTGGGATAGGCTCCAGCCCCCCCGCGACCCTGTATGCAGAATAAGCGGTTGACGATGGATGGATGGATATTGTTTTCTTTCCTCTGGAAAGAAACTTTGTTTCCATTGTAAATAGCTATGTGTTTACTTTGGAGTTAAACAGTTTGGGTTCTTGAACCAGCTGACTTTGTTGAGTTTTCTTTTTATTAACTTGTTTTGTATATCGTTCCTGTCTTAATGTTGTAAATGGTATGCAAGCGTTTTAAAAACGAAATGTTAAAATAAAAGGAACTGTGTTATGAATGGAACTTCTCTGACCCTCTCTCCTCCAAGTAAGACAAACCTGTGTGCCTTCATTTATTAGTGTTGGCTGAATGATATCTTGGGGTGAAATTCCCCAGGTGGCCTAGTTGGTTTAATAATGCATGTCTTACAAATTCGTATTAGGGTTAAAGCCAGGCTCCTCAGCAAGAGCCCAAACGATCCACCTCGCTAGACCTGCAGCAGTGTGGGATTAGAGAGGACATTAATTTGCGGTGATTGTAAATGGTTCAAGCAGTGCTTTTTGCTTACTCATCAAACATCATTCATAAATCCTTCAATTTAATTTCCTGTTGATGTACAAAGGCACTAGTAGTCATATATTAGATGTTTTATAAAAAAAGGTCAATTCGGCATGGATGATGGATACACACAGAAGGGAATCGACAGGGAAGTGAAGGGACAGTCAAAGAGAGACAGAGTGTGAGAGCCCCAAACAGCTGTTTCTATGTGTATCTCTCTGGGTAATGGAACATATTACATGACAGATAGGCTGAGGGATAACAGAGCATAAAAATCGCATGATAGATTAAGAATCGTCTTAATAGTCTAACCTGTAATATTTCTCTCCCATAGACTGACATTGCATAGATTCTCAATAAAGAACTAACGTGCGTCCCATATCACTTCAATAGAGAACATCTTTTAGTTTTCAATTATAGAACAATGCTGATAATAGTGGAGAATGGGCTCGAGATGATGATGCAAGGAGGAAGGTTTGAAGCTAAGTTTAGCTACATTTTTGTTTTAAAAAAACAAGCTTTATTGCTGAAACATCACTAAACATGATTTGATAAAAAGGGCTAAGCCAAAATGGTTCAAATTCACAGAAATCAATGCTGCCGCCAGTAGTTCCTTGAAACTCATTTTGTCTTTTCATCTGTTTATTTATTCTAGCTTTATTGCCGGATCATGATGCCTCACTATAAGATGATCCACACAGCCAGATCTTCTATATCTGGCACCACAGCCAGTGCTGTGATCGTTGCAGATAAGAGGGAAGAGAGCAGGGGAAGGTGCCCTGCTGGTCCGGTTTGGACTGAAAGTGGTGGTATTATGCTTTTTGGCCTTTTCCCTCTCCTTTATTGAGTTATATATCTTTTTTGTGCATGTAACAGGTTTACAAAGTGAAAAAGCCCAAAGTCCAGCCCAAAGAGAGTTCCCATCTCCCACAGAAAGCTCTGCTCTGAACTGCTTGAAAACAACTCGTTTGTAGTCTAGCCCTTCACTTCCTTGACTTGTGACGTCACAATGAAAACGAGTCATAAAGCTTGCCAAGCAGCTAGCTGGGGTCAGGCATGCCCTCAAACCAAGTTAGTCTGAGCCTTTTGGCTCGACTTGCCTTTGTTTGGGTTTCCATTGTAGAAATGTTTGAGGTGAGAAAAATCAGCTGTGTAGATTTCGAATATTGACAGTGTTACGAGAAGTGATGACGGAACAAAAATGTGATGAATATTTTTGGAGTTGAGTAGAGTCGACTCTCTTGATATGCGCTATGGAAGCATTTTTCGGCAAGGCAGCATAGATCGTCGGAACGCTCAGTCCTAATGGTAAGATATGGAACAAAGATGTTGTGTGGTTGTGGACTGGTAATAACTTATACTCCTAGGTTATGGTCGCAGTCTGAAGTTTTTGATTTGGATCAAACTACCTTGTTTCTTACAACCCGCCCTTCTCTGCTTCTGATTGGCTAGTAGTCCTTACCTGGGATCTGTGCATGTGCAACTCCAACAAAGATTTTGTACAAGTAAGATGCATCACTCTGTAGCTCAAAAGCAGAGCGTACAACACACAGGGTGAAAAGAGGAGCTGCAGCAATGTGCAGTATGAGAAAAATAAGGTGTTTTTTGAAAATTAAACCATGTAAACCTGTTCTGGTACAACCCCTAATTAGGATTTTGAACCTGAGAATAATGCCACCTCTTAAAGACCTCAAGGCTTCTGGCTAATGTCTGGTCTGAACGAAATGGGTCACAGGCTGACAAGCAACAGGAAATCAGAGATTGTTGTGGCCACATCTTTACAAAGACCTGGTGTTCCAACCTGTCAGCTCAAGACTCAAGATGAGTGGAGGCAGACTCTGTGTTTACATTGATGATGTTTGGTGTTCAAATGCAGTCAAAGTGGATGAACAAATGTTGAACTTTCCACGTGAAGATGAAAACTTAATTATTACTGTATTATATTACAGCTATTTACATTCCCCCAGATGTAAATTTAAAAAATGCACTGCACAATTATTTCCTGGGTGTATATACAGTATTCAATTCAATTCAAAACTTCATTACGGATTCATGGTCCAAATCTTACTCACAACAATACATAAATACATACCCACAAAAACACATGCATGCATACAGACATATATACTTACATACGTATAAAAAAACAGCATAGTAAAACATGGTTAGAAAAATTAAAATTACCAAATTATTATTTATCATTCTACCAAGAGACAATTAGGGCCCATGTCCACCAAAGCGTTTTTTTCTGATGCCAGCGTCAATTCAGTTCATTCAATTCATTCTGTATCATAGCAACCAAAGCAGTCGATAAAAACACTGCGCCTCAAAAATGCCTGCTAGCGCTTCCTGCTGGGCATTTTCATAACAGCAGCAGGTGTTTTCAGCTGGCAAAAAACACTTTGGTGGACCCCTATACTTGTGTTTACACATACGGGATTGGTAGCGTGTATGCATGTTAGTTAAGCCCAATATTATTTCATTTTGGCTTGTGCATACATCATGCGACATCATCTTTAGTTCTGCAGATAATGACGAGACTCTTATTGGCATTACATTTGATATCATATTACACACCATATACTGAGCAAATTGTGAGGAGCTGCTGTAATCCAGCACTACTTGGGCTAAAAACCACAAGGTTATCCGCATACATAATATGGTTCACTATGGAATTACTAGTCATGCACCCAGTATTACAGGCTCTCACCTGCCTGGACAGATCATCCATATAGAGATTAAAAAGAGCGGGTGACAAAATACCGCCTTGTCTGACTCCATTCCTAACCACAAATAAAGCTGAGACATGGGCCTGTAATTATCTAGACTACCTACCTTCCCAGCTTTGTCCTTAGTGACTGGAACTAGGTAGGTAGGTACGTAGGTTTATTGTCACAATATAACAAGTTGTAGAGTGAAATTGAGTTTTGTAACTCCCTTCTGCTACATAGCAAACAATATACATTAATACAGAATCAATTATAAAAAATGGTAAACAGAAATAAACTATAATCAATGGAGCAGTGCTGAGG
>JAPMOB010245767.1:0-14421 GCA_029875015.1 Lepomis gibbosus
CAAATAATGTTTGAAAGACTGAATCTCAACATTTAGGCTGCTGAAAACTCACCGTCCCACCTTTTGCACCCACATCGCAAAAGGGACGGAACATAACTACAGTCACCGTAGTCGGCCTTAGAAAGCTATACTAACTTAAACAGACAGCCTACTTTCATATTAAAAAAGACCTTTGTTGAATTCTGGACTCTGCCGTAAGTTCTGTGGGCTTAAATAAATACTGTACCTGTTCTGCCTCTGTGTCCTGCGCTTGGGACCTAAAACCTGTTCCTGCCGACACACACGACAAACCCTGACAGAAGGGCCAACTTGGAAAACTCGGTATTGAGAAAGAGGTTATGTGTCCTTCTGAATCAAGTCACTGAGTTTTTTGCTGAGCTGATAACATTAGTGTGGGTTTCATGATGTGTTGCTGTATAAGGTACTTCGTCCATAGTAAGATGTGTAGCAGAAAATTCTGGACCCTGACGGACTGCAATTGTCGTACTACTTCCTGAGGTTTGCGGGTTATTGGGTGGCCTAGCCTTGATTGGTTGGTTGTTCCGTTGATTCAACACATTTCATGTTTTCAGTTCTGTCAATAGTCTAATATGGTTTACTTTAATTATGAAGGTGACATAAAAAATGACCTGTTTTGTTGTAAGAAATCGGATGTGAGATCTACATTTAAATTTCGGAAGACAGAAAACTGACATGTCACAGCATGAAACAGAGGAAACAACTCCAACATGACAAGTTCTTCAGGCAGTGTGAGAACAGGAAGTAGTATGATAATTGCAGTCGATGCCACCAGATTTACACCAACATTGTCATTGTGAGCATGTTAGCATGCTGACAAATGTTAGCATTTATCTCAAAGCACCTCTGTGCCTTAGTGCAGTGAACACAAACTGTCTCACTTCCTCTGGTTGGGATTACAAACAAAGCCAAGGACAACTTCCACACAACATTACATCATAGACAGTTAAGTCAGAATATATCATCATCATCATCTCCTGCTTGGTTCTCATTAACAGCATGCTGGAATGCACTGCTGTTGGCATTGTCATCCACGGACTCAGCAGTGACATAGATTGACGTATGTGTTTGTTTCTCAGCAGAGGAGTGTCATACTGATAGGCCTACTTATTGTCACGTCAGTCAGCAGCATCACATTGAAGAGTAGGCAGTTGCCTGACTGCAGGTAAGAGCTTCTTTTTAAAGTTAACCTTGTATATTAAGTGGTGGATATCCCATAATTTCATAATCTTTGACCTGTTCAGATTATTTTATGGACACTTTATTAAACTTTTTATTAAACTTAAAGTGTAGTTGTGTGCAATGAAACTTATCTTTGTGGAGAGAGTCAATGTTAAATCACATGATATAAATCACAAAATATATTTGTGAATAGTTCTGTGTGGATTCATTAATATTAAGACCAAAGAAAAAACAAAATATGTAAGATTTTATTAAGTGTACAGAGATTAATTGATTTGCAAGTCGCAACAGATGCATTTAACAGACCTGTTGTCTCAAAACCGGAGCAGATGATAAGTCATGCATGAATTTCATACCGGTTAGACTACTCTGTCTTCCTCTTGATCAAGAATGTTGCTGCAAGACTGTTGACAAGGTCCACAAGTCACATCACACGCATCCTGCCATCATTGGCTCTCGATCAGGTTCAGGACTCAGTTTAAAGTGCTTATTTTTACATTAATAGCCCTGCATGGTCAGGCACCTGGATATCTTGATCTGCTATACCCATATGCCCACCACTTAGGTGTTCAAGGCAAGATTGAGGCAACTAGTTGTTCCTCTTGCTAGACTAAAAATAAAAGGTTATCGTGCATGTGAAGTGGTCGCTCCGACACTGAAGAATGCCCCTTATAATCATGTTCTGAAGTCTCTGTCGATGCCTTTAAAAACAATTGAAGACACTTTTATTCATGCTAGCCTTTGTCTGTAAATTATGCAAACCTGTGTATTAAGTTTTGTTTCCGACCATGTTTTATTGACTGACATTCAGTGAGTGAGATATTTTAGGCAGTAAGTGAACGTTTTGTCCTCAGTTGACGTTTTAGAAGCAGAACAAATGGCCAAGCGTAAGGATGTTCTTTAAACACACACAGCGCAATATCACCATCTGCTCAACCGAACAGGTGTTCTGACAATTTATGCTGCCAGTCGATACTAGAATCTATCAGCTCACGCTGCCCTATTGACGTATTCCCATTTCCAATTGTTATAACTGTCACAGTATTAGGACATTTTGTTTTTTGAGCATATTTTGATACTTGATTAAAAAACTTTAAGATTTCAGAGGAAGTAGACCACTATCCCCTATCAAATAATGCCCCAGAATGATTTAATGTTTATATTTAATCTGAATTTTATTGCTCACAATCAGCCCCACAATCAACAGCATGCTGGACAGCAAGTTTGCATAGATTTGTGGGCTTTGAAACACTTGTGGGTCATGCGCATGTGCAGAACCGCTAAGTAGCACACCTCAATAGGTAGCATATATTGATAGGTAGTATAGTGACAGAACACATAGTGCATAGTGAGGTGGAGTAGCTTGCTCGCCATGCTTGCTAGATGAAAATCGCTTAAATCTCACAGCGCTTATGAAAAGCGCTGTGAGATAACTGTTGTTGTGATTTGGCGCTATATAAATAAAATTGAATTGAATTGAATTGAAAATGCTGGATGGTACCCCTACCTCCGAGTGTTACCCGGTATGCTTCACCACAGTAGACAGCGGCACATTTCTCCAGCAGCAACAAGCTACTGTTGAGAGGAGACTGCTGTGTCCTTTATATAAAAAAGGTCCTGATGCTGATTTCCTTTGCAGCAGTGTTGTTATCTGCTGCACCACCGAGTGACGAGCTATGGTGCGATCAGATCAAACTACAGACAGAACTTCCATTTAAAGATTTTGGTGGTGGAGAGGAGATATTCCAGCATTTTATTCCCAGCTAACAGCGTGTCCCCTGACATATTTCCATGCAGAATGGTGACACTACTGGTCCTCAACAGCTTGGGGTTTATAAAAAAAATGTGAGAGAAGTTTCCCTAGCTGCTGCTGATGTCTGTGATGCAGTTGTTAATTCGCATGGCTACAGCCCATCGGGTGGTCCCTCTGGGCTTGCTGCACTTGCAGTGACTACAACTTTGGTTCACCAACCTGCACCTGGTCCTCTCCATCTCAAAGTCCCGGGCTGATTTTTAGTACCAGTACATCAGTTGCCAGGATGGATGATGCAGGCCTCTACAGAGTACATTGTGCACATGGAAAGCATGCAAGCAACAATATAACCAAGCTTTTTACAGAAAATATTCAGATGTAACCCCCCCCCATGTTATCATGAACATTTTTATAAGTACCTGTGATTTAAATATACATTTTCCACAGTAACTCTAACATATTAGTTACTTTAAATATTTTTATTTGTAATTAAATTATGGAACTAAATTACATGTAACTTGTTACTTCCCAACACTGGTAACTGGAATATAATATATAATAGGCCAAAACAAGTAGTAAACTACACAGTATATAAAAATGTATTGAATATGCTGAGATTATGTAAGTACTATAGGAAGATTATATGAACAGTCAGTGTTGGGCAAGATTATCAGAAATTGTAATATATTACTATTTACTTATTACTCCTTTAAAAAAGGGGGGAAAATTAGGAAATGTAAAATGAGAAAAGTAATATTAGCACAGTTCCTGCCCAACACCACTAACAGTAGGCCTAGCTATGAAATTAGTTTTAATTTAATGATAGAGTATTATTGTAATAGAAATAATTTGTTCTTCACAGATTCTGTGGCAACCAAAATGAAGATACTGACAAATTAAACAATGTGGTGTCAGTTGTGGTGTCAGGTGTGACTGTGCAGCGACTCTGTTTTTGCACTGGGAGTCACAGCCAGTTTGTGACCAAGTGGTAATGTAGTTGAGAGTTTTGCAATATAAACATCTGAAAACTGAAGCCAGCCTTGCTCTGCTTTGGACTGTGAGCTGTACCTCATGAGAGGTTCTGAGGTTAACGTGGAGTTTTGGTGAGATTGTGACATGAGAAGTGTTTCAGTTAGTTTTGGTTTCTGCCCCTTTGTCTCATCTTAACATACCCAGAGTCTCAAATGGGGTTCTGTGTCTGTCAGACAGTCTGAAAAGGGCTACTACCACAACAGCAGAGCAATAACGCAGACTTATCCTACTCGTCCTCTTGCGACTCAGTTTTCTTTATTTTGATTTACATTTTTGTATTCAAACCTGCCTTGAGTGAGATAAAATGTGTTTTGCAAGATCAATAGATTTTAATGTTTAGTATTTTGAATTTTGATTACTTAAGTATTTTTAAAACCAGGTACTTTATTTACTTTTACTTGAGTAGCTTTTTCCTAGACGACTTTTACTTTTACTTTAGTAACATTCTTCATGGGGTATCTGTTCTTTCACTTCAGTATGAAAATTGAGTTCTTCTTCAACCACAAATAAACATTTGACTGTGATTGCACACATGTCAAAAGTTATAGCATATACCTATTATAAATAGATATTCAATGCTGAAATATATCAGTGGGGGGTCTGGGGGTCCGCCCCCCAGAAAACTTTGAGCATTAAACACTTAATTTCCTGCATTCTGGAGACATTTTCTGCACCAATTTATGGTGGCAGGTGACAATTCAAAATTCATGTTTGCATTAGCGATCTCAACCTGTTCCGTCAAAACTGTACTGTGCACCATGGTGGCTGATAGAGAGATTATATACCATACCTTCCATTTGACAGGTACTTCCTGTCCCGCCCCTTCCGGCTTCACACCTCACCCCCCAACCGGATGTGTGTGTGTGTAACTGATAAGAGTACATCCTTCCGGTTGCCCCATCCTTCCGGATATGTGTTTTGTGACTGATATGAGGTGGAGGGTTTTTTTCATTGATTTAAAGACTTTATTAAGTAAAAAAACATAAAATTGAATTAATTAACTAGTAGGTGTTTATGGCAATACATTTACCAGTAAAAATATTATAGCAGTGAGTTAAGGGCCATCAAAGGAGGAGTAGGAGGTTTCTTCATTGATTTGGAATCAAGCCTGTCTTTATTATTAAAGAACTAAAGAATACATTGAATTAATTACAGTAAAATAGTATAACAGTGAGTACACCAGAGTTATCTATAACCCCAGAGGCCGGTTGTTAAAAAGTTTTATGACACAAAGGTCGCTTTTGAAACAGGAACCTGTTTTTATCAACCAGAGACACCAGTTTGGAACTTTTGAAAAAAATAATCTGGTTGTACCAGTCAAACCACAGAAGTAAACGTTCAACTGAAACCGGGACCTGATTTGTCAGCCGGGAACATGGTAATCTTGTTGAGCAGTTATGGACCAGAGTTATCTATAACCCCAGACTCCAGCTGTTGATCTGGTTTTATTGGGGACAAAAGTAATCTCGGTTTAGTAGCCAAATCACGCAAGTAAAGTTTCAAAACGTTCTCCTCCCCAATTATCTCCCTCACACAGACAATCAAGGATGTGGGCAGAGTTAGCCGTGAGCCAAGGAGGAGGGGCAAGGACGGATTTACCATAAGTCAATGATGGGAGTCTGTGAAAATAAACAACCCGATCGAATCTCATGTGTCACATATACACGCTTTGGAAAAGCCGTGTCTATTGTACGCAAAACGGCGATTTTGCGTTTATATGATATGCTGCAGTTTGCAATAGCGTTGCAACACAAAGGAGGCTAACCCTACCTGCTAGAGGCGGATGTGCCTTAGCTGTGCACATCCTGAGGCCAATGTGCTAGCAGGCATATATCTACTGACTTAGGTTTAGGCACTAACTAATGCCATGGTTAAAGTTAGGGAAGTTGCCTTGATGGGGCTGTCAACTCCTTAAACAAAATCATCGCTAGCTAGCTAACTAGTTAGTGACTGGAAGCACTACTCGAGCTTCCGGTCACCCTGGGGTGTCATACACACACGTACCTGGGGCCTCAACTATACACGCAAATCCACCACCATGTGGTGGAATTGTCTGTCCCTGAATTTTTTTCAGCTAATGAGTATTTGTTTCTCTTAAAATACACTTCATTGGAACAAATGGAAATTTTTCACATCATTGTTATTAATATTTAAACATCACTCTGTGATACAAATATTACAAAAATATTCAGTGCCAGTTTTTGAGACTCTACAAAGCTGTAGGTTTACACACCTATAGGTGCGTTCGAGATGGCAGTGGCTGACTTTCGCCAACTTCATAGTTTAATGTGAGCTGCAGGTGACTGTGGGATATAAAAACGGCACCGTAAAGTCGGACCACTACTTGCGTGAGCTTACTGTGAGCTGAGATCAATGACTGATCTCGCGGCAGTTGCAAGCATGGCTACAGCCACCTCTGGCAACCTTTTTATTTTAATATAGTAAAAACTTTAAATGAATAGGCTTCTAACATGAATATATGAATATGCTGACTTAAATATAGAATGCAAATATATGTGTAATAATAAAACATACTGATTACTTGTAATTATGCAAAAAATATTTAAGCAGAGAGATGATGAGTTTATAGCATAGACTGTATATAAAAAGGTTGATAGATGTGGACATGAGCCAGGTGCCAGGAGAGGTATGCCAGGGCCACAACACACACACGCGCGCGCGCGCGCACATGCACGTACTCATAGATGGTTGTCAGCTCACCTCCAGCGAGGAGACACGAGCAACCATCATGGATGTAAAGCACTGCTGTGGGCAGGGTCAGCCACATACTCAAAGAAGTAAACAGATTGACGTTTTTTTCTCAGTAGAGGAGTGTCACGTAGGCCTACTGGGTCAAGCGACAACAGCATTCCTTATTCTGCAGGTAAGAGTTGCTTTTTAAAGTAAAACTTGTATAATGTTAGCAATTGTGGTTGTATTTGAGGTTTTACGCAAGATAGTGATAGGCCTAATCTAGATAGGCCTATATGTAGGCTAACTGATTGCCTATGGAGTTTCTGAAGGCTTTGATAAGGGAGTATATTTTCTGTGTATAAAAAATATGTTGATTCAGATTGAATGGGGTTATTTTGCTCTACACACCAGGGACCTGTACCACGAAGCAGGATTAGAGTTTATCGAGGTAACTTCGGGGTTAACCCTGGGTTTTCAGTACCAAGACGGTGGTTCACTTCTTACCGGGGTAGATCTCCATGTAACTTGTGCTACCATGTTTCGCATTAAAGAAATAGGTTTCATTTTTCTTATGTGAGGCTGAATATTATGAGCAGTTTGGTAGGGATATTGAAATAGGCTACACTAAGAACGAAGGCTAGCTATTTATTTTGGGTTAGTAGCTTTCTTAAAGTCTACCACAGAGACTGCGTCATGTTCTGTCTCACCTTTTGCGATGTGGGCGCAGGTAATGAGTTGAGTTTTCAGCAGCATAGCCTAAATGTTGAGATTCAGTCTTTCAACCACTATATTTGAGCACATTTTATGGCATGAATGGAGTTTTCGTTTCATTTCCTCGTGAAGTTAATTTAGAACAATGTCTGGAACACTTTTGAGTGTGTTAAATAAATTAATCTTTGAAATAAGGAGAAGTTCTTTAAAGTGAGGTGGAAGACCACTTATTCAGTGCCGAGCCTTTTAATTTTGACTACCCTTGTTCATTTAGGCAGTGTGCGAACCAACAGCGTCGCCAGGCCATTTTTCCGTGGCTTTAGCCCCGGATGTTTTTACTGTAGCCCCGAATGTAACTCAACAACAGCAACAAAAATATTTTCCATGTAAATGCAATAATCTTTATGTAGCAACCTGTCTCGCAGGTTTTCAAAGAGCGGAAGCTACTGGCAATAATTTTGTTTGAAGTTTACGCAACGTTATCCCCCCCGTTACTCAGCCTGCCTGCATTTAGAGAGTGCACGAAAATAGAGAGAGAGAGAGAGAGCATTGCTCACAGCTTCAGGGCTTCTCACCGACTCAATTGTCCCGAGCAAAATTGTAATAAATACATTTAAATGTAAATGTTGTTGGTTTGTGTCTTGTCAGTGTATTAACACAAACGGTTAACAGTCGCTGCAAAGTGAGAGAAGTCCGCCCCAAAGTAGTGAGAGAATAACATGACCTGACCGCGACACAGACACCTGACACTCTGTGTCCTGCTGTCTCTGCCCCCCTCCCTTGGAGACAGTCTGTTTCACAGTCTCCAAGAGCTTCATTCCCTCTGAAGCGGCTGTGAGCTGCACTTTATCAGAGCAGCTGAAGTGAACATTGGTGTGGAATCGTAGTGATATTTCTGTTTTAAGTGTTTTCAGTTTCCGCTGATGAAGAGCAGTGTGCTCTCACACTGAGTAGGATACAGGTAAAATTATATAGGCCTCAGGCCTTACTGTTTAAAAAATGGGCTAACATCGGCCCATAAAGCATAGGCCAATATACTGACATTGGGCTGGCCCAATCACATCTCTTACTAGCCCCCACTTCCTCCCCATCTGCTTCAGCGGTTTCTTGTGTTGTGGGCTAAAAAGAAATATAAGCAAAAAAAAAACAAGTTACTGATTACTGCATTACATTCTATCTTAAGCGTCATTTACACTGGGGACGCGGGGGACATGTCCCCACCACTTTTTGAAATGGCGGATTTTGTCCCCATCACTTTTTTAAAGCACTTGCTAAACGTTTTCTGAAAATTAGCTTGCAACAAGAAATGTTAAATAATGTAAATATAGAAGAAACAGATCTGCCTTTTCCAACAAAACAAGGCTAAAAAAACAAGCTGCTGATTAATGCATTATATTCAGTTATAGCCTATTCTGAATTGCCACTGGCCACATGAATTTTGTTTCCCTTCATATAAATAAAAACATTTCCACCATAAATTGGTGCAGAAAATGTCTCTAGAATGCAGGAAATGAAGACTTTAATGTTCAAAATCCCCCAGACCTCCCCATTCAAATACCATATTTCATCAATGAATATTTCTTCTAAATAACATTGGAGTATCTTTTTGTCTTGTGTTGTGACACCAATATTGTGCATTATCATGTGTCGTGAACTAAGTGTTTCCTCACACCCCTTATCTGAACCTTTAAATGTCCTGAATATTCTGAATTGTCACCTGCCACCTAAATTTTGTCCTTCAATTTACAAAAATAAAGACATTTCCACCATAAATTGGTGCGGAAAATATCTCCAGAATTCAGGAAGTGTTTAATGGTCAAAATCTTCTGGGACCCCCTTATCAAACATAGCCTACATAAATACTTTTTACTTTTACTTAAACAGAATTTAAATCAACTAATTTATCAGTGAGGTGTAAAGGTGCCACATGCACATTTAGAAAGACTTTCGGCTACTTCAGGCATGCCTGCATGTATGTAGACTCAGCTGAGCTTATATTAAATGAGAAAAGTTGATCTATATCTATGGGAGAAATATATCTGACAGCAAAACGAAATGCCTGAGAGCTGCACTGCATTATATTACACTATATCTTTATTATTTTGAATTGTCACCTTAGACATTTCTTCAATAAATTGGTGCAAAAAATGCAGGAAATTAAGTGTTTAAAGCCCAGATGTACTGTTGCTTTTAGACGTACATTGGGTAGGTGGCAATGGGGGGTGGGGGGTGAAAACTTGAAAGATTTCTGGGCTGGGGTAAGCCCCCAATGTTTCAAGAGCCTGGAAATGCCGCAGGTGTGAACTATACCACAGCTTTTGGGGGAGCTCACTTGGGGGAGCTTGGGGGCTGTGGTAACAACAGTCGAGTTTTCCTACCAGTCAGTCAGAACTGAAGAAGTCTCTTGGATGAGGGACGAAATGTCTCTTAGTTTCTTCTACCAAGTCCAGTTGCTCTTGACCTCAACCTTCGTTGGAC
Source organism: Lepomis gibbosus (assembly GCA_029875015.1). NCBI lineage: Eukaryota > Metazoa > Chordata > Actinopteri > Centrarchiformes > Centrarchidae > Lepomis > Lepomis gibbosus. The sequence goes on from JAPMOB010245767.1 coordinate 9,869, forward strand.
AGCTGCAGCTCTGTAACTCAGACTATGTCGTATTTCTGAAGTGTTACAGTTTGCTCTTCATCTGTAAAATATGACGCTCTGATGCCAGTGGACTTCATGTCTGCGACTGGTCATCTGCCGCTAACACCGCCTCTTTTAAGTGAACACGCTCACGGCTGGATTGGGAAACCCTGGGTTGAGTTACCAAGTTGATAACCAGCTTCGTGGTACCGCTTATCCTGACCACATTGTTAGGGTTAGTTAAGCCAGATAAGGAAAACATATCCTGGGTATGCTGAACTGTCTTCGTGATACAGGCCCCAGGAGATCTCCGCGGTCATCTGTGGATCATTTTTAATAAACTGTATATTATGCTATATTACAAAATTGCTCCTAGTCTCCTCAGTTATTTCTGCTTGGGCAGTGGTAATTTAAGACAACAATAGGTCTATCTCATAATCTTTGACGTACAACAATGTTCAAATAATTTTATGGATTTAAAATTCTGTATGTTGTTTTTTAGGCTCATTATAGTCACCAATAGCATTAATTGAAAAGTGTTTTTTTGTTTGTTTGTTTGTTTATTATACAAACCTTTTAAAGGCACTTTGAAACATTTTGACAAGTCAAAATTTTTAATTTTAAAAAGTACAGCTTGAAGATGATGAAGAAAAAGGTTGCACGTTTTATACTTCTGTGGTGTAAGAAGTCTCACTTACTGAAGCATAACTACAAAATGCTTAGTCCTTATATCAGTATTTTTTAGTAATGTACTTATATGCACATGTAATGTACTCTCCCAGCGAGTCCAAGCATCAGTGACAGTAGCTGCCGGAGTTTCTTTTTGTGAGTTTCACATTGTTGTGTGGTTTCAGCTGATGCTCCAAGACCTATAAATGTTCACGGTTGAAAGCTTGTTGCTGGTCGCACAGAGTTTACAAAAGAGGGCAATGTTCTTTGCATATCTTAGACTGTGACAAAATAGTGGCAGTACCTATTTACAGCTGTGGAAATAAGGCCTCTCTCCCTCGTTCTCCATTCTTCCTTTAGTTTTTGGCAGGTAACTTGAACAACACAAGGTCCAGTGCTGCTGAGCTGAGCACAGTGGCGCATTCATATCAGTGATAGTGCGTTCAGTAACGCAGTAACTCAGCATTACTTGGATTATCCAAAGAAGGTTAAAGTCAAGGACAACTGGACTTGGTTGAAGATACTAGAAAACGTTTCCTCCTCATCCAAGAGACTTCTTCAGTTATGACTGACTGGTAGGGAAACTCAGCTTTTAAACCTCTATGGAGTCATTTACTTGGATTGTCGATACCGCTGGTTCGTTGGTGCTCCTGGCTGTTTTAACGACAGTCGTTATGGTCGTTACAGCCACCTGAGGCCAAACGATCATTGTTGGCATCTTCACCTGAGGCCAAGAGGTTACGTTTGATAAGTTTACTGGGAAGTGATGAAAGGACAGCACTGTAAGTGGGTGATAAGTGGTGGTGTAGACCCCCTCCTCTGTCCAGCCAGGGCTTCTCAACCCGGGTGCAAATGGCTTCTTTGACACCTCTTTCAAACTATCCATCCTCTCTGTCTAAAATGTGCACCTGGTGGTCCTCAAACGATGGTCCTTTATCCTTTGTCTTGACCTGAGTAGTTAGCCCTTCTGTGTTGAGCCATGCGCTTGCATAGTGGTCGTTTAGTTTTCCCAATATACAGGTCTGTGCATTCCTCACTGCATCGGACCACATACACTAGATTGGTTTTCTTGTGTTTGGTCCTGGGTTTCTCTGATACTCCAGACACGTACGGAATCACAATGTTGTTGCATTTGACCTTCTTTTCCTCCTCCCCTGTAGTGTTGGTCTTCTTGGATCTTGTGGCTGTTTTCACAAAGCTCCATTTAGGATATCCACATGCTGTAAGTGCCCCCTTCAGGTGGTTCTGTTCCTTCTCTCTGGGTTCGGCGCTTGTTGTTATGTTGTCCACTCTGTGGTGCAAGGTTCTGATGACCCCTAGCTTATGCTCCAGTGGGTGGTCTGTATGTGTGGGTTTTCTGTGTACTCCAATGTGTAGGCTTCTGTCCTCTTCAATGTGTACAGCACAGTCCAGGAAAATCAAACTCTTGTTGTGGACATCTTCTTGTGTAAACTTGATGTTACTGTCCACGGAGTTGATGTGTTCTGTGAAGGCTTGCACTTCCTCAGTTTTAATTTTGAGGGTTGATTTTGTCGTCTACATACCTGTACCAGTGGCTCGGTTCTGTTCCTCTGAAGGAGTTGAGGGCTTTGCTCTCCACTTCTTCCATGTGGATGAGGGACGAAATGTCTTCTAGTATTGTAGTATTAATAATATAATATAATAGTAGTTCAACCATCCAGTTGCCCTTGACTTTAACCTTCTTTGGCTAACTATGACCTGGATGACTGAGAACCTTCAGAGACACGTTACTTTAGTAACTGTAATAATATTACTGTTTAGAAAAGTAATCCGTTACACTACTAGTTACTGAAAGTAAAAGTCATAATATTACAGTAACTGCACAACACTGATGACAGCAAAGGCAGACAACTTCAGACTAAAACAGGAAACAGGTAACACAGGCTGAATAGACATAGCAATCAGCCAAAAATGTAATTTGACACAAACACTGAACCGACCACACAAAATACAGAAGCAAATGACGTGGACAAGACAGACTGACAAGCAGACAAAAACAAGAACAAACTACAATGGACTGGTGTTGAAAAATGCTACAGTAGCACAAATCGATAGCAGAGTATCGAGTCGCTCTGCCCTATCAAAAAATGCTACCTCAATTCCATAAAGTTATAACTCTCCCAATAAAATGACATCTTCTGTTTTTTTTTATTACATTGTAGCATTGTAGCATTATGCTTATATATTTGGAACAAACTCACAGATAACTGTAGGTCTGCTGAAACAGTCAGTTCTTTCAAATTAAGACTGAAGACCTTTCTTTTTACCATTTTTTTAATTAAATATTTAAGATTTTTCTAGTAGATTAAGAGTACTTCTCTGTTTATTCTCTTTTCAGAATGATTGTGACTCAATTATTTGCTCAACCCCTCAGCCTGTTTTTATTTTCCATTTAACTGTTTTAACCCTGATTGTAACGCTGTAACTTTTATTATATTTTATGTTGCTTTAAAACGTTTTTATATTTCCCTGTTGCTTTTATGTTTAATGTAAAGCACTTTGAATTACCTTGTTGTTGAAATGTGCTATACAAATAAACTTGCCTTGTCTATCAAATAATGCTCCTACTAAAGAATCACTTTATATTGCACCACCACTCACTTCATGTGTACTGTAAGGAGATGGGGAGCATGTTGAAATACTATAGTATACCATCTTTATTTAAGATATCAGGGGTAGTGTATTCTGATGGACTAATAATGATTTTTTGTTTTGATATTGCTAACAATCAGCCACTGTCTCGACGGCATGCCCAACAGCAAGGTTGCAAAGATTTCTGTGTGTGGAAACAGACCATGCTTGTGGGTCATACGTATGCGCAGAACCGCTAAGTAGCACATCTGAATAAAACAGAACACAGAATACATGTAAAATCTATATGGGAAAGTAAGAGGTCTAAGAACTAAAGCACAGAACTAAAACGCAGAAATAGGACTACACAGCAAGACACTGAACTAAGACACTGAGACCGTACTGGTAAAAGTAATCTAAGCTGAACATGCCATGAAAACAAAAAACAAGCCTAAACAGTGGAAACACAAGACATGGACCCAACAACCCCCCAAATAAAATCACAAACCATGACACTTGGGTTCAACAGTTTGTATATAAAAGTATCAATGTCCACATTTATATGTATAATATATATTTATATAGGTCTACAATGATACATTTATTGTGTACACTGGCAGTTTTTGTGGAGAGAGGCAGTGTTAAATAAATCACAAAATACATTTGTGAATCCTGTAATTCATTAACATTGAGAGCCAAGAAAAACATAACACATAACTCATAAGATTCCTCTCATATTTCTACAGTTTCAACAAAGTTGTACTGCTTTACAACTTAGTCAAAACAAGGAGTCATATCAGATCTGGAGCAGCAAAAATCAGATAACAGTATTGGAGCACTGAGACAGAAAGAAGAGAGAGTGAAGTTGAATTCAGAATTTTATCCTGTTGAGAATTTTAATTTTAAATGTTGTTAATTGAGAGGTTTTCACTAAGTAAAGACATGTTTTATTTATGTAATTTTCATGAAAACAACCAGATACGTTGTTGTTTTTTAAATTTTTGTTTTACTTTTAATTTTTAGGAGTCCAGGATGCTGCATCCAAAGACTAAGTCCAATGATGGAGTGTCTTTCAGGACCTGTGGTGTTTTTCTTTACATCATTCTTCATTCTGTTGGAGGTAACTTCAATGCAAAAGACTCCAGTAACACACTGATGTGTTGGAAACCAGAGGACTCAACTTCTGACAAAAGAAAAATCCATGTCTGTAACAACCAGTCCCTCCAGAAAAACGCGATTATGCGATCGCTGAATTCAATGCAAAATCAGCCAAAGTCCGCATATTTATGCGG
>JAPMOB010245768.1:0-16391 GCA_029875015.1 Lepomis gibbosus
AAAAAATAAAATAAAATAAATGCAACGCACAACCTAGCTCATCATGAGTGCAAATATAGACAATGATTGACAAGTGTAAAGTACGAACATAGCAGCATGCACACTACATTAAATCAAAAGCTCTACTTCTGCAGTATAGTGATATTTAACGGCTGAAATGACAAGATAAAAGAAAAGGGTGTGCTGAACAATGCAACAGTGTTAAGCACAACATGAATGGCATCTTCCTTATAGCTGCCTGAACTACTGAGGTGTCGCCTACATGAGTCATGTGACTGGTGAACTTTCCCCTACATACATTGAGAGGAGGGGGAAGTTATTGTTATGTCAGCCAGCCACTGCATTAAGCCAAAAAACAATAAACAGACACACCACAGAGTGAAGCAAAAATATATCTGACATAAGCGCTCATTAGATCGGAATATCCGTCACACTGTATGTTAATATTATATCACATATAGCTCGTACCTGTGTAGCCTGGCTCGCGTATAGACGACCGTTTTGCACAGTGACCACAGCCCCGGCGTGCCGCTGACCCCTGTAACCCAGACAAGAGACGATAGGTGATTTTTTTGTTTTTTGAAAACATGTTTATATTAGTCAGCAGATGTGTTAAAAGCTAAATAATATCAGCTTTAAACGAGACCTACCCGGAGAGCACGGGGGGAATCCTGAGGACGGCGCCGCACAGCGCGGAGGACTGGCTCACTTTACGAAGCAGCATGGTTTATTTTGATCTAAATGACAAAGCAAATGAAAAGATAATAGCGTGTTTTTTATAATATAACCAAACACACACACAGAACTAATCGGGGTTAGCTAAGCTAGCACTAGCAGCTAAGTAAAAGGAAACACAGGTAAATGTTTGGATTCCTTGTACCGAAAACCATCAACATCAATTTATACTCCAATATAATGTAGTATAGTTTAGTCCTACCTGTACAAGATATATTATGAAACGTCCAGTGCGTCCACGTAACAGCCGGTTGCTCCTTCAAGTGAACCCACCGGTGCCGCTTCTTCTTCTTCTTTCACGGCCGTTGGCATCCATGGAGCTGCATTACTGCCACCTTCAGGTTGAATTTACCCTCAGCTTTCAGGCATACTAAATCTGCCTGTTATCTATCCGCCCTATTTAACTGTGTAATCATTTCTTGTCTCTCCAGTTTCAACCTCCTGACACTGTTCACACATTCCTGTTGGATGTTTTCCTATAATCAAGAGTGTGCTGTTGAGATTGCTATGTCCAATTCTCAGCCTGCTTATTATCACTAGCCTTGGCCTTTTGTTGCGGCCAGCCTAAGGGGACACCTGTGAGGTGGATGGATTTTCTCTGCAAAGGAGAAAGTGCTCACCAACACAGATTTTGTCAACAATATGAGAGAAATAGGCCTTTTGTGTGCAAAGATCTTTGTGTACATCTTTGAGTTCAGCTCATGATGAAAGGGGGCAAAAACAAAAGTGTTGCGTTCATAATTTGTTCAGTGTACAACATATTAAGATCAGAATTCAGTATGTGCAATGAGCCAAAGCATGTGAAGGTGTGAGAAGGTTCATGTTCACAAACGGACTTTTAAATCCCGTCTTCAAATAATTAAGTCGGAGCAGTATGTAAGTATCAAATTTATTCTCAAATACACAAACAAAAAGGTGTCGATATGAAATCAAACAATGTGACACTGTCAATGTCATTCTTTTTTTAGAAATGTCGAATCTTCATTTAGCACCTTTAATAGTTCGGTTATACATGATTTATATAGTCACTCATACAAAAATGAAATGCGTGAATAATGCAAGTCAGTAAAAATAAGCATGGGGAGCTGGGACATTTGGATCACAGTTCTTTAAGATATACACTGTACGTAATCGAAAAGTACCACTTTCAATATCTCGTCTTTTCAGCGATGAGTACCATTAAGCCTCTACAGTCCCACACTGAACACTCACTCACAATGAGAGTCATTTCACGGCTAGGCCAAGACAGTGATTACTAAACACAAGTTCACCTGACATTTTTGGACCTATTTTCTTTTCACATTCGAGCTCACTGCTCTGTAGTGTTTGCATTTTACACGGGAGTAGTAGATATATACACAAAGAGGTTCATTGTCAAACAATGCTAGAACAAGAAGAGTTATTTTATGTACCTGGAGTGTGAAAAAGTCTCTAAAAATGCAAAGAGTAAGGCACTCGAAATGCTCTTGTGCTGCCACTGAATCTGGCAGGATGATCAAGATATGTTCATAAGATTGTATCGTTTTTCAAGTACAGTGTACCTGGCACCCTCTAGTGTAAAACTGCGGGCTGTGCGCTTCCTGCATGGACAGCTCTGACATAAGTAGCTACTTCGTGAAGGTGCATCCCCTCCTAAAATATTATATTTCTGTTTTGAGGACTGCAAACAACGAGACTGCTGAGCAGCTCCGATAGGCACTCAAAATATTGTACTGAGAGTTTGCTTTTTGAGAAAAAACAAACTCACTCACTACTGAGGATAAGAAGGTTCAACTGGTCTTTCAGCATTTAGGATTAAAAATGTTATGTACTGGATTTTAATGAGAGAAACTAGACTTTGTAGACATACCGTCAGACCATATCACACTTTAATTGTGTTTTAATTTTGTCTTATTTTCTGTGTCAATGTTAAACCCTGTTCTCACCAAATTTGTAACAAGTGCCTTCAATCCAATCGGCCCTTGTGAGCTCAAAAAGCTACAACCAGATCCTCCTCAAAACAAGTGGGAACCGTACACTAACTTCACATGAATGGTCACTCAACACCAAGACAGGGGAAAACTACATGACATCCACAAAGAACTCGCTGGGGTTCCCCATGGCCAGGTGGAACGACTGACGCGACGCAGTCAGCTCTGGGGGTACGGAGCCTAGGTCACGGGTGGGCGGGGCGCCGGGAGGCCCCCCTGGAGTGGAGGAAGGGGGCGGTGGTAGAGCCGGGTGCATGGCTGTGGCCATCTGCTGCGCGTGAGGAAGAGCGTGAGCGGCTGCCATGGCCGCATGTGGGTGCTGGGGTACCATCATCACCATCATGGGGTTGTAAGGCAGGATGCCCGGAGGGTAGGGAGACATGTGGGGCGGCTGGGGCATGCGGTGGTGATGCGAGCGCTGGGAGGAGGCGTGGCTGTGCTCGCTGGGGGCGGCTGAACCGTGACCACGCCTCAGGCTGCTGCGGGTAGAGTATTCTGATTCGCTGCCGCTGCCGGACCGCGAGTCAGCCCCGCCACCTTCCCCACCCCCGCCTGAGGGGGATTTCTCCCCTCCGCCCACGGTGCTGCCGGGACCTTTAGTGCTGCGGCGCCGCTCGCCCTCGCTTCTCGTCGATCCGCTGCTTCGGCTCCCTGAGGGCAGAAAGGAAGTGTTGTTAGAGAAGATGTAAACAATATTTATACTTTACATTTAAATTAATATTTTGCTATGTTGTGTCGGGGCTGAATTTCACCCCAGGTCTAAACAGTTAAGCTAGCTTTAATTAGCACGCCTAAAAGAGAGCGTGTAGGAAAACCAGCGTGACAGGTGAGTGTTCACGTATCACTTATCCCCAATGGTTACAAATACATACAGTACCTCACGGTGACTCACTTTCCATTGCATGGAATGCCTTTTTAGACTGTTTCCCTATTTTTCATTTATATAAATCTTTTGTAAATATTCCTTTACTTTTAAACAGATGCTGCACAGCAAGAAAACAAATCCTACACACTATCCTGGACACAACATCCATGGCTGCCTATTGTTTCTGTTCTCGGTTTGACTTTCTGACAGCGTAGCTCATGAATGTAATGTTTTTGGCAGCTGACTCTCAAATCTCAGGTGTTGCGGCCTCCCACCAGAAAATGTTTTAAAAAGAGCAGACTAAAGCCACAACTTTTGGGTTCTGTTTCACAAGTAAGAAAACCTCATGAAAAATCCCACTGACATTTGTAACGACACTAATAACTAAAACTCCAGCCTGGAGCAGAGCCTTTCTCAACAGTACAAACACATGGCTCGCTTCATGTCTAGATAAGGGCAGTTATTTGAAAAACAATCAAAGGTTGTTTATTTAATATTCGTGTTTTGGTGCAGCTGCTGAAAAATACAGCAGGACAAAGAGGACCGAAGTTTTTAAACAGCAGAAAATACAGATTTAAAAAATGTAGAAATTACTTGAGAAGAGAGTGTTTTCACATTTTATGGATATGACAAAGTTGCGATGGCGTAAGTACCTGTGCTGCCGCTCTGGTGAATTTTCAAGAGAGCTGTAGGATTTTAACTTCATCGTTTAACTACAGAATGTGGAGAGGAAAGTAAGAAAAGCCGTATTTACAGAAAGACAGAGGAAAGAAGTGTTCAATGAGAAACTGCGCTGCGTTACAGAAGCTAGTGGGACAGAGACTAGAAAGGTAGTGATGTCATGACCTCGGCTCTCTCTTCCATAAAGATAGAGGACTTAAAAAAGATGCCGTCATCCAGAGGCACAGAAGACCTTTAAAAAAATGTTTCAGAGGTTGTGGCAAGTAAACTGAACAGCATGAGAAAAGTTGGCGGAGTGCCCCTTTAAACAAGGGAAATATTACAACGCCACCAGGTCTTGGATTTCAGCTGTGGTGGGTAACACAGTCACTCCCACTAGCCACTTTGGTGTGTTGAAAAACTCTAGTCTTTCCAAAACGCATCTGAAATAGCAAATTTGACACTACGAATCCCGTGCGTACCACCTGCACATAGTGTTTGTGGCGGTCAGTCAGTGCCTGAGTGTGCGTAGAAAATGCACAGGAGAACGAGAGAAAGAAAAAAGCCAGGAGGAAAAGTGCCGTCAAATGCTGTAAAATCTCTTCATGATTATGGGACGTAACATAAACTACCAGCAGGGCGGCCCTTACGTCACATCATATCCTCATATCAAAACTAGGCTGCCAGAGTTGATCCTATGTTTTCTTCTAGCCTAAGTACTCATGCCATGTAGGAAAGCAGAAGATGCATTTGTATGGAAATAATCTAGAAAATCAAGACGTGTGTACTTGTTTCAGGTGAAAGTATCTCCTGTTACTCAGAGCTCGCAGAGCTTCATGATGATAAACATAAATCCAGTCAAGAGCTCTGAGGAAGCATAGTTGCAAAACAAACAACCCAAAAGTGATATAGGCCTACATAAAGGTTTACTCAATAAATAAATAAATAAATAAATAAAGTTTTAAAAAGGCAGCTAAATGAATAAATGTCATCCTGTTGCCTTAACTGTGGATTTTTTCTTAGACAAAAACAATTTGTTATTTTTTCTATTCTGTATCACAGTATGTTCTGCTGTTATAAATAAACATTCTCTGTATTGTTGAGAAATAAACGCTGACCGCCACAGATTGATTTTTGATTTTTTTTTTTTTACTTAGGCTATTTAAAATCGAATTTTATTGCAGAGCGCTGTAGCGCATTCATGCAACACTATTTGGAAGTGCATGCAATTCTCAGCAGGCATGCGAAACTCAGCATGTCACCTGTTAAAGTGGGGAAACACTGAAGCTTAATACTGTACTTTCTTACATTAGTACTGGAATGGCGTTTGAACGGTGCCTACAGAAGAGTAAATTAGAGAAACCAGCCCACAAAGTTATGGTATGCTTTGGAAAATGATCAGCAGTGATACTAAAGATCCATGATTTTTAGTCAGTTGGCTGGTGCGTGCGAACCAGCCCGCACGGTCCTAATGCTGCTCTAACTCTTTCACATTTCTTTGCAGGGTGCTCACCTTCGCTGTGCTGGCTGCCGGTGCTACCGGGGGCGTAGCTGTAGCTGGTGAGCTCGTGGTACGGAGGTGGCTGGCTGGAGAAGGGATGTGTGGGGTAGGGCTGATATGGGAAGGTGTGCATCATGGGCCACGGGGAGGCCCCAGGGAGGGGCAGGGGGGCCAATGTGTCCTGGTCTGAGGCCCCGCTGGAGCCGTCATTGTCATTCAGGGACAGGTTGGCCATGTCTGGTTGGGGATAAGAGGAAGGAGAAGAACAACAGAAAGACACAATGAGATAAGGCTAAACAAACGGAACAAATTATACGACTGCTGCAGATACATAAAGTTTCAGATGGACTCATTTACAAAAAATTATCTTTATCGTTGTTTTGCAACTTGTGGACAGTTTGTTGTTTTTTTCTTCTTGTTAGTGCTTTCTGGAAAGTTAAAAGGTGGCAGGACATTAAAGAAATCCCTCCCTAGCGTGTCCACAAAAAGGCATGTGTGCAAATGTGATTAGGCGTAACATTCACGCAGACTGACCCAAGTCAGTCTTTGATGTCAGCGTTTGTTACTCACAGTTCTCACAGTCGCTTAAATCTCCGAAGACATAGTAACACTGTTCAGAGAAGGTGATCTTGTTGACGGTGTGCCGGATGAAGCCGGCCTTCAGCAGGTTGCTGGCGTACTTCCTGGCTTCACGGCGGTCCTGGAATCCCTCGATGTGGTGGAAGAGCCACTCCACTACGTCTGAGCCTGGGGGGATGCATGACGTGTAAAAATGAGAAAATACAACTTAATTCATCGCAAAGGGTGTTTTTCTCACGAAGATGCCAGGTATGCACAAATTAAGCATGTATCCTATCCATACACACAAAGTAAACCAAGATAATGTTATTGAGATAGAAATTTCCTTAATAACAAACACAAAAAATGTTTAATAAATGTTTGATGTAATTAATTTGAATCACAAACAAATTAACACTTGATTTTTCTATAAAAATATTTTATTTTGTTGAGGAAAAGGGACTGAAAGTAAATTTTGTTCCTGCATATGTGTTAGAACTAGATTTTATCATAATTGTTTTAAATGTTCTGCCTCAGATTTGTAAAGTGAGTCCGGATATGTTTTTACAATGAGCGGCAGGGCGAGGGGGCAGTTTCTGTAGGTTGTTGTCTTAAAAGTTATTGGCACACTGCTCATGAATCATTTTTCTCATTGCACATGATGTTATCTGTTTCAGAGACACATGCGAGAGCCCGGTGTGGGCAGGGATAATGAGCTGACAGCAGCGCACAAAGAGACGAGAGTGTCACACACACACACACACTTTCTCTGTTTTATTAAATCGCACCCTTTTTGCGGTTACGTTATAGATTGTGATTAGATTAATCGATTGTGATTAGATTAATAGTGCAGCTAAAAATGATGAAAGCAGTATTTTAGGAAACCAGCATTTTTCCTACGTAGTGAGTGGCTGTTTAGTGTTTTGTTCCCAGAACAGGATTCCAAGAAAATACTTTAATTATGTTGTGGCAACACAGAATCTGAGTTAAGCCCGTGCAGACCATCGTGAGGGGGAATTTAACAGAAATACCTTTTTAAATACAGCCGTTTTTACTGCAGGGAAACGTGATTTTCTCCTCCCCCTGTAAATATCCACTCGAAACTCTTTTTTAGGCTTTGGAGAATTAGTGAGAGTAGTACTGGCGGCTTGTTACATCAAGTACGGTAAGCGTAATTTAGCGGTTCTACTCTGAACGCCTGATGACCTGTAAGCTTTTACTATATTATGATGACATGCAAGCTGAATTCAGAAATTGAACAAGAAACCCAATTTTATTTCAAAAAGCACAAAAGCAGTTTACCTAATGACACCTTGTGATTCGGTTGCAGGTGATTCCAATTTAACAGATGTTTTCAATCAGAACAGGCACTCAAGTTTGTACTTTAGGGTTTTTTCCCCCTACCACAAGTCACGCGGTTTAAATTCTGAGAACATAATGCCTGCCCTGTGAAGTCCTGTGAGGCACAGAAAGTTCATGAAAATAATGTACTTATTTTGCCTCGTCTCCGCTCTTTAGCCTTACCGAGGAAAGCGTTGGGGATGGTGATTTTAAGCCACATGCGGTCCCTGACCTCCAGACCCGACTCTGGTGAGGCCATGGCCTTGGCAACCGATGCCATGTCAGAGTGCAGTGATAAGTTGAAGTCATCAAAACCTGGAGAAAGACAGGAGAGCATTTTAGGGAAGCTGCAGAGGAAGAAGTATAGACAAGCAAGGATAAGGATATAAAAGAATGACTGAGAGGTGAAATCTGAACCGGGTCAAACCAAGAAGGAAGGCAGCATTAAGATCAGAGGCAGCGGACATCATTAATCACATCACATAACAACAGCGACAAAGAAAGCAGAAAGACCGATGTGAAAGATGATTCTTCTGCCAACGTCATTGAAAGATGGAAGGAGACCGTAACAGGAAAAAGATGCCTTACAATAATGACCATCTTCAGGCGTTGAATATCAGACGGACAAAGAAACCAGGGATGGCTTAAAAGTGGAGGGTACAGTTTAATGAGAGGATGAAATAACTGAGAATAAAAGAGGAGAGGTAAGTTACAGAAAGGGAAGACTGTTAGGGAGACACTGGAAGAGGCTCTCACGTTCAGTCTCAGTGACGGAGGAGGAAGAGGTGATGGTGCTGAGGGAGGAGCTGCCTGGGAAGGCGGGGTAGGCCCCGGTCATGGCCACCGAGTGGCTCACCCACGCTGCGGGGTCAATGGGTCGGATGGGTTCATCTGCACGGACGGAGAAGAGATTAGGAGACCGTCACTGACCCCAACCCCCACAGCCAAACACGACAGAAAAGCTTCTGTACTTACTGCGAGGCAGAGTGAAGTAGCCCTGAGGAGAAGGGTCCCAGCACTTAGCCACCGTCAGGATGATGGGACTGGCAAACGCCACAAGAAGAAGAAATAATCAGCTTTGTGGAGCACTTTTTTAATTTCATTTTTTACTCAGTTTATTGTGATAATGTCGATACACAAAAGGTGAAATAGAAAACGGCACTTCACGGTATAAGGAAGGAAAAATTCATAGTTGAGAACAGGTTGGTTAAAACGGTTAACCACTTCTGTACAGACAGAACTTGAATAAATACCATTTAAAACAGGAAAACAGCAGCTCACCCCGGCTTGTGTACGATCTCCCTCAGCACCCGCACTGCATCGTCGTTACTCATATTCTCAAAGTTGATGTCATTCACCTTGGAGGGTGTTAAAGCACAAGAAAAATATTTCAATTAGTCTCACGTTATAATAAATTGGCAAACTAAATAATTGATAGAATCACCTTGTGCTTCTGGAAATGTTGCATTTTTCACCATTTTGCGTCATTTTAAACACCAAGAAGTTTATCAACTAATCAAGAAAATAATCTATAGATTAAATGATAAATAATAATAATAAATAATCCTTTGTTGCGGTACACAGGAGAACTGCCTAATCAGTCGTCTAAATCATTGATTGAGTTTGAGTGAAAAAATAAACTGTGAACACAGTAAACCAACAAAAAAAATTAATTACAAATGCACAAGTGAGCCAACACTGAGCTGTTCCTACAAACCCACTGCTCCTGAAATGGAAAGCTACACCAGTATTCACAAACCAACACAGCCATTTCAAAGATAAACACTCCCTTCGCTTCAGGATTAAGGCTTTATTCTTCCTCACCTGCAGCAGCATGTCACCAGGTTCGATGCGTCCGTCTGCAGCCACAGCTCCTCCCTTCATGATGGAGCCGATGTAGATGCCTCCATCTCCTCTTTCGTTGCTCTGGCCCACAATGCTGATGCCCAAGAAGTTGTACTTCTCTGTATTGTTGAGAAATCAGAATATCGTCAATATACTTAACAAGTACGTCTTGGCTGTATAATGTCTGTGTAAGAATCGTTGCAGGTTTAAAAATATTTTAAACCAAAGCCTACTTAAATTTTACAAAAAGTGATGTTAATGAAATTCCAAAAGATGCATGCTCGCTAATATTTTTGTTATAGATGTTCATAAGTTTAACATTTCCTTAGCACTTCCAAGAAACACTGAGGTTCAAAGACAAGAATAGATCAGGAGTTTACGGACCCATGTTGAGAGTGACGGTGATGATGTTTAAGGACATAGTGGAGTCTGTCACGCTGCTGAAGGAGGACGCCTGGAGTTGAAAACCACAAAATGGCCACTTGAGATTTGCTTACAAATGCTGACAGAGATACTCGATGGCTCTCTTTAACACTTGATTTAGCCAAGAATAGCAGAAAGCAGAGATACAGTAAACAAAAGAAGGTAAGGCAGAAAACATAACTTAATAGCACATACCCTCTCCAAGCGTGGGGGGCGCTGTTTCCTGCGTCGACGATGCCGCTTCAGAAGCCTGGAAGCCGTGCTCTGCTCTGTTGCACTGCTGAACCTACGAGTTCAAGGGTCAGCAAAAGGGTGAGAGATCAGACGAGAAACATGCCGTCACAGACCTTTAATAGGGTTACCTCCGTCTCCCCTTTTGTGTTGCCTTTTGTGTCTGAAACCCACAAAAGGTAACGAGGAAGCTAATTAGGGATTTTGGAGTGAAAGGTTTATTTTCTACTCTCGTATTCATCCTGGTGTTTAAAAACTATAACATTAGCATCCTCTTTTCTAAGCTCAAGATTAAGCTAGGCTTTCTCTACAGATCAAAATCATGCCTATCCACTACTTTCCCACCCACACTAGATTATGGTGATCTGATATCCATGAGTCTAAATTTAAGAAATTAGAGGTTGTGTGTCATTGTGCATTGAGTTTTTTCACTGGCTGTAGTTACCAGACACATCGCACTATTAAGCTCAATGGTCCTCTCTCTGTGAAGAAGGTTCATCTATTAGGCACTTCTTTGACTAGCTCCTACCTACCTGAGCATGTTTTTTAGCAAGAACTCAAGGCCATTATGATTACGCTCTAAGGACATCCTGAAATTGTGAAAACTAGGTTAAAAAAAAGCCTATACCTGAAAAACGTCAGTGGACTAAGGAAGAGGCTTGTGTTTATTTATTTATGTGTAACAGCTGTCTTTTAAATGTTTAAAACTTCTCCTTCATGTTCTTTTATGCTGCGTCTTGGACAAATCTAAACAGATTGCAGCAACACAGACAAACAACAAAAAATAAAAGAGAAAAGGAAAAATGCCAAAATAAAAACCCAATAAGGTAGTCGATCAAAGTTGGAAACAAAAAAAGTCCAGAAACACTCAGCTATTTTAGTCTTATTAGCATCATGTTTTAATATTAAAACTGACAAAAAATTGTCTTCTCTTAAGCTGATGATACACGGGGCAACTTTTTGAGCAATGTTGCAGGGCAATGTTGCTAGCGGCAAGTCCAACTATGTATTGAATGGCTGCCGGCGGTGCAGGGCGGGTGGCAGAGTGCTGGGGGAAGGGGATTACGGTAGTGATATTTACTGATTACCATTGATGGCAACGTTGCCCTGCATGATTGCTCTAAAAGTTGCTGTTTATCATCAGCTTTACTGTAGAAATTACAACTAAAATATATCATATTCCAAGGTTATTGTTTATTACTTTGAAAGTTAGTTGTTGTATGAATGTTTGGAGAGAAGAAGCAGAAGTGCAAATACAAATGACAGAAAAACAAAAGATTGAGTATAAAGTAAAGTGGAGGAGTGGATCCAGCTGACTAACACTAATTACACTCAACTGTTGCAGAATTATCCAGGCTCTTTCTTAATTTGATGTTTTGATACACACACACGTATCTAGTTACTTCCATTTTACTATTGTAGGATACACAGAACGCAGGTGTCTGAATTCTTAGTAAACAATCTCCTCTTTCTCAGCTAACCCTCCTCTCTTTCATCACCCTCTCACCTGCTCATGGTGTCGTCGTCCTCTGAGTCGCAGAAACTGGTGGTTTCCAGCTCGCTGCTCATCACTGTACTGGAGCTCTCATATCCCGCCAGGTGGCGCTCAAGCCGAGTCTGGCCATTCATACGAGGCCCTGGAAGACCACAGAAGAAGCCCCGAAAGACAAGAGGGAAGATATTCAATTTTCATGTTTGCTCAAGTTGATGTTTGCTTTTTTTTTCAGAGATCATAAACATTCCTGACTTCTCAGCTTTCCTGGATAAAATCACGATCCATTCACTGTTTGGATGTTGGGAGCGTGCCAAATCTTGATGGCACGTAGTCATAAATAAAAGAGCATTTTTTCCATCAGTGCTGGGATCTGCCATTTCTCACCGTGCTGCTCTATGTTCTCCCTGTGCCGAGGCCTCTCTCTCCTGAAGGAAACTACAGACTCCGTCTCAGTCTGGTCGTCCAGGGTCTCCACGCTGCCTGTGGCGTTGGGGCTGTGAAAGAAGAAGTGCGGCGGTATGTAAACATTTGATTTAACTGTTTTAACGTAATCAAAGCAATAAGCAAAGCAATAAGCATCTCCCCCCACCCTCACACATGCAGTAGCACTACCCAAGACCTGTAAACAGACTTTGATGTGTAAAAATCAGAAGAGCTCCCCTTAAAAGGAAGTAAATTATTTTACTTTTTACTTCTATAAAATTCTAGTAGACTTTTAAAGCATTCAAATGATTCAGTAATGCCAACAACTGACAATTACTAACTCAATCTGGAGTTTTATGAGTCACATTGATTATCTGGCAGCTCAACAGTTTTGGAAAAAGTTTAAACATTTTTGTTTTACCCTTTGACAACTCTAAACTTTAATGAATACATTTGGCAGGCTGTGTCGGTCTTTCTTCCAAAAAAAAAAAACAACTTTATTTATCGTTATTTATTTATGTGGCAATTAGTAAGTGCTTTTATGCAGCAGAGCACATGCACAAACACACATGCAATGCAATGCAAATATGTAATTCAATTCAAACACTGGATAAAATACACAATAGATAGTTTTAATGCTATATAAAGTTATATATTACACTTTTTAAAAGTATGATCCAGTTACACTTCAATCTAGTTTTTGACTTAAGATAATAAGATCTGATATTATGAGATCACATTACATCGTATCCAGAAAATTTCCTCTCCCATATCTGCACTTACAGCTTCACAGAGAAGATCAGATGATAGGAGACACTTTGCTGTATCATCGCTGACATTTCTGTAGTTCTGTGTGATTTAATCTCCTCCGTAATGTCCAATAAACTAAATCAACTAAAAGCACTAAATCAAATCTCATGCATGTTTGAAGTCACCCATCAACCTGAATGCAGCACTTGACAACATGAGGGCTGTCGGTTGTATCTCAACATGCTCAGTCTTCGGCAGGAATGTCCGTTTGTTTGTTGTTAAGAGGAAAGTTATAAAAAAAGAAAGAAAGAATCCAAAGTCTGAAAATCTTTGTAGTCCATGTGCAGAAACTGAGCTTTAATTTAAATTTTTAATGTCCCCCTTTTAGCAATTTAGTTTACAGAGGAGTCAATTAATTACAAAAAAATGGATCTATTAGATTAATCTTTTAAAAGAATTGTGACCAAGATCGTAAGCAGAACATTTTACAGTGTAAAAATCAAGATGTCAGTGGTGGATAAACTATGTAATGGTGACAGTGTTACTAAATGTGCTCAACCCTACTTTAGTATTTCCTTATAGCAATTTCTTGTTCATTATTTGCTGATATTAAAGAGATACCAACATCTCTCTCTCTCTTTAGCTAAAAGCAAAGTTACTTTTGTCAGTCACATGTCACCATCTAATCCATCTAAATATAAGAGCAAGAAGAAGCCACGGGACCAACCCCATCACATCCACAGCTGGCAAACGGGCCAACATGCATGTAGGAACAAGAAAAAACCAGAGTAATCCTACGTGAGGCAGCAGACTTCAGTACCATGCGCACACTGACAAATGTGCTGATTGCATAGATAGACAGAGAAAGTCTTGTGGTTCACGATCAAAGCAAAGATGAATAAAGAGAGTGGTTTTCTTCAGACGGCCACAGAGACCCTCCAATTTGAATTACATTTAATTTCCTAGTGTGAGTGATGGTGTTGATCCAGCTCCAAATACAGCATGGGAAGAAAAAACTAGCGCGGTTAATCCACCCACGGCTGCAAGCCGCACATTTAATGAAGTTGGAAAAAAAATTGATCAGGCCGACCTTTTGCAGCCACGGGGGACGGACAGGAAGACGTCCAAACATGAGAAATGTCTGAGAGTGCAGCAGCTGTAATGTCAGGTTTCACTGGCGGGTGTGAACTCCATTTGGCCCCTAAACCAAACTAAAGACAACTTACTTCTCGAGGAGCTGAGAGCGATGATAAGATGTTGTACAAATTATAGATACTTTGTTTGTTTTGGACACAACGGGCCCTGTTCAAATTACAGTAATGGTTTCCTCATATTTTAGTAGGATAACATGGATGCTACAGGATGAAGAAAAGTCTGTTTAGAGGATCTTTATGTCTTTCTGAAAATGTGTGCGACTAGACTTCTTTGTGGCTTCACACTTTAAAGCCGGCATAATCACTATTTTTATATGAACAATGGATCAAATTGCTATGTGTAATGTGAAGAGGATAGTTTGTCGTGACAAACCCACAGAATTATCACCCGAGTCTGCAAGTACCTTTACCTCAACGAAGGGGTTTTAGCTTTTGTTTAAGCTCATTGTTTTGGTTTTAGAGCCTTTATAAACTTTCCACTGAATGTTTGGTTCAATCTTAACTGTCTCGTTAGCATTATTTTAATCCAAAGCTCTGTTAAACTCACTATAAAGATACTTGTCCAGCACTTCACAGGAGACAGACAAAGTTAGCAACTAGCTGGTTAACACAGCAACTAAAGAGACATTTGCTTCAGGAGATGGTGAGACCAGATCAGAGCTAAATGGAGAGTGAATATCTGATTTGCATTGTTCAGGTCGCTGAAATGAACGCTAATGCTGCTTCATGTCCGCTGGGTGTGTGATTACGCAACTGCATATGAACTTAATATGCAATCAATACGTGCAACTGCTGTCGCCAGAGTCAGAAAACTGCAGTCACCTTTCTCCCTTGAGGTTTTAATGTCATGTCACATGGTGACATTTTGCAGCGCCTGTGAGTTGTAAAACATGCAAAGCACCACATGAAGTCAAACACACAAACTGCTACGTTTGCACTGCCCCCAAGTGGCCAGAAAATCATTGCAGGTTTAACAATATTTTAAACTAAAGCATACTTAAACTCTGCAAATAGCGATGTTAATGAAATTCCACGAGACACATGCTCTCTGACGTTTTGTTATTTTTTATAGCTTTAAAAAGCAAGAAAATCCAAGTGTAAAAACATGTTTAAACTATGTGTAAGAACATTATAAAAATCAAGTCAGTGTGTCTTATGTGCTGAAAGCTGCTCCCAGAACCGGTCACGTTAATAACAAGGGCGGCCCCAGGTAATATCAGGTTCTAATGAGCTGTAGTATTCTTGCTACTCTTGTTGTAACCTGATCCTGGGAGTCTATGAGATATTCAGGAAAATATACAGTATCTCCATCACAGCTATGGGAGAAGCTCAAGTGTTTGTTGAGTTTTAGATCGCTGGCGAAATGTGCAGCTTTTCAGAAGGTTCTTGTCCATGTGATGCCCCTCTGCAGGTAAATATACAGTACTGTAAATCAAATGAGTGCGTGCTTTGCTTACTGGAAAGAGGGCGGTCTGGAGTCCCCGATGCCCCCAGTCCTCTCTACAGGTGGGGGTGGGAGTGGCGGAGGAGGGGGCGAAGGCTGGGTTGTAGTTTCCACAGGGGGGACCACTGCCACCGGGGGCTCTGCTGCGGGAGTGTCCGATGATACCAACTGAAAAGGGGGAGAGAAAAAGCCAGATGGCAAGACAACATGAAAGATGGAGAGTCGGGATGAAAACGAGCAGCACAAAACAAGTGGTACATATCGAGAGAGGGCAGAAAAGAGATGGTGAGAAAACAAGAGGAATGAGACGAGGAGTAGGCAGGAGGTGGAAGGTAGAGAGAGGATAAACGGCTAAGATGTCAAATACTTTGACACACAAGCACTGTACTCTTTTCAGATGGACGTCTCAAGGGCATACTGAAACACTATCCTACACTTAACCTGTCTCTCTTCATTATGTAACAAAAGTGCCTACACACACCCCCACCCCCAACAATTAGGATGAATGCTATCCAGCATCCAATTACCTCAACCATAAAAACACACACAGGAAGGGAATAAGATGTAGTTAAGACCAGTTTACTAAAAAACACACGGGCATTTTGGGCTAGAATATAAGACAGAATAAAGTGTTTTAACGATGGAAACAGGGCTGAACAATTAGCAACTATTGCAATTTTAAATTAAATATCGTCGTGCTGCAGAGATGTCCTGGCCTTCACATCATATTCTACAGACCTAAGAAAACATCTTTGTTTGGGACAAAACACACAAAAATCACACTGCCGGGGCTCCAGAGTCGCACCAATTTGGTAAATTTTTTTGTGCTACTAAGAATTCCAAGAACAGATTTTGGTTGGCCGCATCTTTATCTGTGCGCACTTCCTCACAAAAGTCACTCGTAGAAGAAGGTGAGAGCTAGGGCTGGGCGATATGGCCAAAATTTCATATCCCGATATAGCTCATTTGATATCCCGATAACGATATACATAACGA
>JAPMOB010245770.1:0-28167 GCA_029875015.1 Lepomis gibbosus
ATATATATATATATATATATACACACACACGCTTACTGTTTTATTTATTTTATTTTATTTTTAATACTTTTTTAACAAACACATGCACACTGTTTTGTTTATTTAATTTTTTTGGTATTTTTTTTAAAACACAAACTGTTTTATTTATTTATTTTATTTTTTAATATATATATATATTTTTTTTTCAACACAAACACATATTCCTTGATTACTTTACGCTTTAATTCTTTAATGAAATGTATGGGATTGATTGTTGTTATATGTATGATGCTTTGGCAATATTGTGATGATTGTCATGCCAATAAAGCAAATTGAATTGAATTGAATTGAATTGATATCTTAATGATTTGCTTTGATGATTAGAGAGGCTGCTGTCAGTCATTTAAACGTTTCCATCCATGAAGAAATGTCATTGCAAATATCTTCGAACAAAACAGAAAAAACCCACAGTCGTAAACTTGACAGGACAGAGTTGAATTAAACTTTCAGCGTCTATAATCCACGTTTAGACTCTGATGGAGCTCAGGGTTGATCAGGAGGACGGCTGCTTTACTCCAACCAATTTTACTGTATGAAACTGGACTCTGTGTGAGACAGTTTGGGTGTGAAGAACACAGAACATGAATTACATCAGTTCCAACCAATCCGGTCGTGGGTGTCAGGAGATTTTGTATTATTAAATTGTGGCTCGTGCGAAAAAAGGACACGTCACTGAGGAGACATTTCATCTAGCCATTATTTAATGTTCATTTTTACAATCCTGATATCAAAGTGAAATGACATTAAGGAATGCAGATAGAATAGTGCTGTATGAGGCGCTACACAAACGGTCAAGGGCAGAAAGTTTAATCGTGCATTAAATTTTTTAAAACACGCTTAACTAATACAGTGTAGGAATACAACAGGAACACTGCTGCATCCTGCTCCAACTGGGTTGGTGCAGCTGCTTGTCACGTCTCTTGCAAAGGATAAACCAATGTATCCTCGCTTATAGCTCCTCCAGGAAGCTTCCTCGCTCCTCGAACCTCGATGCGCATTTTAAGAATAGAAAAGTCCTTCAAGATGACGTGCTGAGATCGTTTTCTGGGTCACACGCTCAAGGATCGAGGAGTTGAGGAGACAGAAATTTGGGAAATGTGAAAGGCCCATAGTCTCCATTAAACATTTGAATTTGTTTTCATAATGGTCATGATAACATCCTTTACTTAAGTGACAGTAGCAATAATGCAAAATAAAAAGTCCATTACAAGTTGAAAAAGTCAACATTTCAAATGTCACCTAAGCAACAATAGATAGCCTGTAGTTATAAAGGAATGGGATAGAAGCCAATGGCAGAGTAATACGCCAATTTCTAGAGTCTAGACTCTATAAGGAGGATGATAACACAACTGCTGCTACCACTACAACCATTACCACAACTTCTACAGAAGAGAATATGAGAGTTCTGTTTGAAATTAACAATGGCATCAATAGTTACATTAATTATTATGATAACTTAATAATAGAATTTAACTCTTAAGAGAAAATTGATAACCAATTACCTATTCTATTCTCATAATAGACTATTCATTTTGGATTAAAAGTTTAATTACTATAACCTAATGACCAATTGTAATTGAAGGATTTTGGAGATCTACAAGAGTTGTAGAAGAGATTGGTGAAATATTCACTTTTAAGCAATATTAAAGAAAAAAGCATGTACTGTCTGTCAACAAGCATTTATTCAACAGATAAAGAAAGCAAATGCATTAGATGGAATCTAACAGAAATGTACTAAGATAAGTTTTAAAGTGGTTGTGCTTGAGGCCAGATCAGAGGTGAATGTGTTTATGATCTGTGTCAGCTATCAGTGCCAAGTTAAAAGGAGTTCGTTAGCATGCAAAGACTGTGTCCGTGTGGTGCATAACATTACTGACATCAATTTAGCAGTTGCTGAGAATGATGGTTACAATAAAAAAACTCATATTAACCTTGAAAACATCACAAGAATGAACAATAACATTACATGGTGCATGCCTCGAAGAGAGGACTGACTGTGACACTTGTTGCAAAGAAACGTTTGCAGCTGCAAGCATATAGGCCTACCTGTTCATGTCAGCATCTCTGATATATAATAATCAGTTAATGACCACATCAACGTCACAGTATTATACATGCTAATTAAAGCAGGGTTTACTGGCTGTATACTCAAAACAGCCAATAAACACAAAATGGAGCATGCCAGGCTGCTACAAGGGATGTCCTTAGCAACAACAGTTAAAGCACAAGGGACATCCCCTTCCAACCAAGTCCACCAAAGTAGAAAGATGGTGACAGAATTCATCCACATCGATTGTCTTTGTGTCTTTGCCTAGGGTCACGAGGGGCAATCACTTCCACTGGTCATGGAAGAGGTCTGCATCTGCTATGTCGAGTAACCATGGCACTTGCTTCCTGACTGGAAGAGGAAGAGGGATTCTGGACTTGGTCACAGTGGCAGGTGAGAAGCATTTGATGCGGCATCATTGAGCCAAGAGGGCACCATCAAAATCGAAGTGTGTCTTGATTTCTTCATTGCAGCCTGGAGAAACTTTTGACTGAGTGACTGGTGCAATCTGCTTTACCTGGTCTGGTTGCTGTAAGCTTTGGTAGTGATAGCAGAGGAAACCTGATCGATCAAATTCAACAGGAGGTTCAATTAAATTCAGACTTATTTATTTATTAAGCAGAAATTCACAAGTTATTTCATTCCATTTTTTGTATAGAGCAGGTCCAGTCCATCCTTTTAGTAATATTATTGACAGAGAACCAACAATTTCTACAATGAGCAAGCAATTGGTGACAGTAGGAAGGCTAAACAGGACTACATTAGTGACCTGCATTACTAGAATAAGAATGCATACAGATGTAAGATAAATATTTGGAGGTCTCACCACCTTTTCACTAAATTATTAAGGTCTGTAAACTCCAGAAAGTGGTAAAACAACTTGAGAGACTCCTTGTTAAGTGTGATGGCAAGTGGTTTCTAAGACGACTGGAGACAGAATTGTTTTGTCCCACCATTGTGTTGCAGCCATGCGATCCAAAACCCACTTTCTCAGGAAGAATTTTTAGCCACCATCTGTATGTTGCAACAAAGCAATCATTTCTGACCAATATTTACATTGTTGATGAAAGCCAGTACCTTTACTTTGACTGAAATAAAAGATTTCACTTCTTTTTATTTTCACATACAGATTATGTAAAATGGTACCAAATGTAGTATTATGCAACAGGAACCTACATTGTGGAGGTTAATGAAGTCTGGCATGGTGTCCCCACTAAAGGGATGTGTCCCCTGGAGTTTGTGGATGACACTGTGTGTGTGCAGGTTGGACAGAAAAGGTTACATGACACAACCACTTAAAAGCACCTCCTAATCTCCTCTCCTCGGCTGATACACAACTCAATGGGGAGCTGCTTATTGCTCAGAGTACAGCCTTTTTGAAAAGTGTCAAAGCTTTAAAACCCAGCCATGGTGCAGCCTGTAGGATGACGAGTAGCTTGTGGAAACTGCTTTACCGCTTCACATCACAACAAAACAATACATGATCCAAATCTTCTCTCAGCTACAGTTTCTAAATGACTTTGAACTGAATGAATGTGTACATGAGTGCCAAAACTCAGTCAAAGAAATGTTGCTTTCATTTTCAAAGTGGTAGTGATAGCAGAGGAAACCTGTGGCTTTGCAGGCTATTACAAATCCAATGGGGACAGTGAAGGAAATAAAACTCTTTTTACATAATACATCTAATTTGCTTTGCCAAATATGCTTTGGAGGTTTTATCCAAACCATGTCCACTTGACATCCTTCAGGTGTGTTCAGACTGAATACAAAGCAAATGTTAGCGGCAGGTAGTAAAGTCAATGGAGAGACACTCGTCGCTGTAAATAGATGCAAATTTGCTCTAGGTGATTCAAACTGTAGCAATAACATGTCTGCGTAACTTGAAAATGATTCATCTTGAACAACAAATTTCCATTCATCCTAAAAATACAGTGTATGACTACATAAACGTACAGCAACAAGAGGAATAAAGGGGAAAATAATGAAAAGCACTGCGGTTCTGGGTTAGTTCTAAGTCTTTCACAGCAACACACAAAAGGGCCGTCTGAAATCAATCCCTCATTCACTCAATCACTACTAGAAAGTTGTGTTCATGGACACTACTTTTTTGGCATTTTCATGAATAAAGGCAAAAATTCATGTGTAGGACACGAGGTGAAAATAAATTTTGTGTTCAATCAAAGCATACTAAGGTTAGGTATACAAAACACAGGACTATTACTATAACATGGTTGCTAAAAGCCATGGTTACTGTTAGGGAAAGATTGGGTCTTTTGTTGAACACATAGTCAATGGCTGTGTCCCAAATCACAATTTACTATACAGTGTGCTTTATTTACTG
Source organism: Lepomis gibbosus (assembly GCA_029875015.1). Taxonomy (NCBI): domain Eukaryota; kingdom Metazoa; phylum Chordata; class Actinopteri; order Centrarchiformes; family Centrarchidae; genus Lepomis; species Lepomis gibbosus. The sequence goes on from JAPMOB010245770.1 coordinate 4,428, forward strand.
TCCGCCATTCTGAGTGTTCATTCATTGATTCCCCAGATGGGACATTTGGGTGTTCCAGATAAAAGTACAGATAAATAGAGACACTTAAAATAGATAAATTATTAAGTATTGTATAAGTACAATATATAAAACAAAAATAAGAATACAATTTACAGGCAATAGCAGTACACATATGGTACCCACCACTGCAGTTGTACATGAACTTGTGAGTGTAAGAGTGGTGTGATTAGTAACAGCAATGTCAACAGATTATAGTACTATAGTATAGCTACAACAGTGTATACCAGAATATTATATAACATGATTATGTATGTAATTATACTTAGACATCATGCACCTTCTTGACCACAAGAAAGAAGCGACTATACCAGTTGGACTTCTTCTTTTACTCTTCCTTTACTTCTCCAACATGGCCTTCAGTTCTCCCTGTACTACTTTTCTTTTGTGTACAAGTAACGCCTGGGTGAGTTTCAATATGGTGTTGTATGAGATTTGTGTGTCCTGGCAGGTGGGAGAACACATCAGCAAAACGCAGCTGCAACTTAGCAACATCTGCTCTCTGGGTCGTTGTGGGATCACAGAGGAGAGAGTCTGGATTTATGGATTGTGGCATCTCAAGCCCGAACTCATCCCTCTCCTTTACCATAGTCACCAGAGAAACAGGGCCTGCCTCTGTCAATGCTTTCATATGGTTGAGGTGGTAAATTTGTGCTCCCCTGTCACACAACCTCATTATCCACATTGCCCACTCGCTGTGTGACAACAAAGGGCACTTGCCATCTACGGTCTTTACCACGAAGCATGTTCAACAGGATCTCTTTTTGTTATCTGGCTTCACTAAACCTAATAATCGCGATCGGGATAAGAGGTCAACAGCTGACACATGCAGGAAGACTGAAAATCACCGTCACAGTGTGAAGGGCGAAGCCTATAATATGAATGTGTTGATTTGATGTGTTCTTTTGGCGTATGAGACAATTTTAGCCTTATTCATTCTGTGTGTTGGCGTTTAGACATTAAAAGACACTGAATGAGTAAGTGGTCTTTCCAAATAACTTTTAAGAACTTCTTGTAACTAACAAAAATCGGATTCATTTATTTAACACACTCAAAAATGTTCCAAACATTGTTCTAAATTAACTTCAGAAAGAAACAAAACATGCCATAAAATGCTCAAAAAGTGGTCGAACGACTGAATCTCAACATTTAGCCTACTGACAACTCCCCCAAACTATGGGCCTATGCTGATAATATTCAGCCTCTGTGGCAGGCTGTGTGAAACGGACAAAAAAATATATATATAAAACACATTTCAAAGCGGTGAGTACACTGATTGTCTGAGGTAAAAGGTTGCTTATTAGTCATTATACCCCACAAAGCTGCATAATGAAATAAAATTTGTAGTTCCTTCATGCTACAGACACAACATGTAATTAGGTGAAGGCCTATATTAAAATATGATAGCATAAAATAAAAAAATCCGAATTCTTTATTTCCAAGTAGTTTTTACACGTACGAGGAATTTGCTTTGGAGATAAGACAAACCTAACGTTGACATATATAAATGTGGAAATATTGAAATATGGAATTGACAAAATATAAAATATAGAAGAATAACGATTAACACTTAACAACAAATATGTGCAATATACTGTGAAATGAAATAATATTTACATGTGCAAAGATATACAGAGTCCTGGAGGCACAGGTCCTGAAGAGATGTAAGATCTCAGCCAATCAGCTTCTCTATGCTGCAGCCTGCCTTTGTCCCTTGCAGTGGCAGCAGCATACCAGATGGTGATGGAGGAAATGAGGAGGGACTCGATGATGGCGGAGTAGAAGTGGACCATCGTTGACTTTGTCCTGGAGTAAGAGAAATGTTTTCCCAGCTTCATGTGCTGCTTCCTGTCCGTCAGGAAGTCTGTGATCCACATTCAGCTGGGACAGCTTGTCCTGCAGCATCCAAATCCAAAATCCTGGAGTAGGTTCCAGGGGAGTCCAGGTGCTGGAGGATGTCTTGGGTTTGTAGTTTGTGATCTGTCTGAACCCTCTCCAGACAGAAGTGGCATCGTTTGCAGAGAACTGGTGTTAAAGTCTCTCTGAGTCGTGTAGCCACTGGCACCTCCTTGCTAAACCTGTACTTTAACATCCTGCACCCGACCCGGGCTCCACTCCTAAATGCCTTCTCCTTTCCAACTTTAGCTGTCTGAACTTAGCTGTGAACCAGGATTGTTATAATTCACAGAACTTCGTGTAGGACATTACAGCTCATCCAGACTGTTGGTGGTGGTCCTGAAAACTTCCAGTCTGTACAGTCCAAACATGCCTGAAGTTCCTGTACAGCTTCACTGGTCCACTGCTTTGATGTACACCAGCCACTGTTAATGTAAAAATAGACTCCTCCACCTTTTGTTTATGCCAGAGAGCTCCGTGTCGTGGTCATAGTTTAATGTAATATAATGAATAATTACACAATAAGGTTATTATTATATATAATAATATTCAATAGATACCATAATTTATTTGTTCAGCATTGGCAAATCAGGTCTAATTTCAACAAGAGACTATGGAGGGGGAGAGTCTGAGTAACTGACTCAATGTAACAAATTATGCTTTTTTAATTTCTGTTTGTATACAGAATTAACAAACAAGATACAACCTCTCAATTAGTGAGCTTTAGAGGTACTGGTAGGTTGCTTCCAGTCTATATGCTAAGAAAAGGCTAATCACGTCCTAGTTCCAGCTATGCACATGACAGACAGACGTGGAAAACCGTACACATCAAACTCTCAAAAGAAAGCCAAAAGGCGAATTTCCCAAAATGTTGGAAAGCAAGAGCACAATTTTTACCTGACCTTAACGAAGTGCTTCAAGCAACCTAAACATAACCATGAAAATGTTAATCAAAATAAAGATGTCATGAGCAGATATTACAGGAAAAACAAAAGAAGGGCCGCTGTGTTTACCTGAGGTGTACGCTTCTTGTGTATCTGAGTGTGGTGAGAAGATGATTCTGAGGAAGGTCCGAAGCATATTTAAAATTTATAATAATTGTGTTCCTGGTGATCAAAACTTGCTGGTTTAAGTGAAAAATGTAGATTTTTTTAGTTTACCATCACGATGCCTGTTCAACCATCGCCCATCTGTCAGCCATAGCTGATGAACGATAGCATCGTCTACCCAAACCTGTTGCAGATACACTCTCATAAACATGTCCTCTTTATGTTGATTAAAAAGGGAACAGGCAATGTGTTTTTTTGTTATAGTTTTCCGGGTTTTTATTTAATTTGTCATGTAATTTGTCCTTGAGTATCTTTGACTAAAGCACTATAAATTAATTAATTAAAATGTAACCCAAACAGCATTCAATTTCAGAAAATAACTGATGTTGCATATAAGCTATACAAGATTGCATAGAGGGATTAAAAATACAGAAAATTAGAGAAAGGTAAAACAAAGGGAGTCTGAAATATTGCAAAAACAAAGGTAATATAATTGTTGATTCAGTACAATGCACTGTATGTGACATTAAGAAAATGAGAAATCATGCCGGTAATCAATGCAGCTCAGTTGCTGGGTTGAGCTCCAAAGGTCCATATGAAAGGTATTTCTCCGTAATTTGACCCTTAAACTCTCAAAAACTTAAAATTGATCACACGCCACACACACACACAATAATACCTTCCCCTGTTCACACACACAAATGCACACACACAAAATTGAATTTCCCGCCACCCTTATCAAAATACAAACTTGCCCCTGGCACTCTGCAGCTGAGCCTAAATGTGATAGAAAGAAAATAATATAGAAAAACATTCATATTTGTAGACTTTATCATTTTTGTGAAATGAGCAACATGGCGGCTGGCCTTTCCATGTTGGTATTGTCATATCAGTCAGAGACAGGTTTAGTCTCTTTTATGGTAATCACCATCATTATTACTCACTTCAGGGAGAAGACACACACACACACACCCTAAGGGAGACTGGCAGAGGAGAAGATTTTCCTCTCTATCCATGTGCAGATTGACACTTTCCAATATCTCTTCACAATGCAGGCCATATTCAACTTATTTGTTTTCAGTACCCACATTTTAAAAAATCCAATTTAAAGCTTACATTATTACCACTCTTTCTGGTTCTTGTATCACAGTTTAGCAAGATGAGATCCTTTTGTCACTGACCCATAGTTTATGTAGAAAGATAGTAAAGAGGAGCCTTTTGGGTTGGTGTAGTACATTTCTCAGAAACTGTACAAAAATAATTTGGTAGGGGTTTGGGCTGGGGGGAGTAAACATTACTACTTTTTTTGGACCCTCCACTTTACTAAAGATGTGTTCAATCAGAATGAAAGATTTTCCCTCTTGTGGGTCAGACAATGTTTTTTATAGGAGAAAATCTCTTACAGCCAGCAGCGTAACATAATTGTGATTGGCCCTAGTACAAATCTTTTTCTTGTGGCCCCTGCCCAAAAAAGCACAGTCATGTACACATGGGTGTACAGACACACAGTGACTCAACACAATTGCAAACCTGCAGCCTTTGATCAGCACAATGGACAGCTGCCAAAGTGCCAAACGCCAATCTTACCGCCTGCCCTCGACTCAAACCACCACAGTCTGTGGTCTCCATCTATCAAAGAACCAAAATAGCTTTAGCCACCTACAATAACAAATCAAGACAAAGTAGCTGACAGAGTCAACAACGACAGAACAAATATTATTATTATTATTATTATTATTATTATTATTATTATTATAAGTATTATTTCCTATTTTTTCCATAAACTATTAAATTTTAACAGCATTTATTAAATCTGTATTTTCAAACATTTAAATAAGGTTTTAACTAAGGAATATTATATTATATATTTACATTTTAACAAACAATTTAATTAAGCTTTAACAAAAGAATTTTGGGTTACTATTTAAGTATTAACTTACACAAATAAGGTAGGAAATCCACACTTTTTAACCATATACATTCAAGCATTTGGTCTTATCAGTTTATCTCTTTAACCATGCAGTGACAACTTTAAACTTTACCCACATTAACACATTTAGCTTATTAAATACATTTCTGCACCTAAATAGACAAAGATCCAAACGAGAGTCCATGTGAGCTTACCGATAGCCCGTCACAATCAAAGTCTCATTCCTCACAGTGGATGCATAATGCTTCTGCCGTCCTCTCAGTCCATTGCACACCAGCCAAATGACTGCACTGCTTCCATTTGCTATCCGCTGATTGAACTGATTGCCCCAATTCAATTCACCTGGGCGAGAGTGCACCAGGGAGCGCACGGTCATGTGAGATAGACACAGCCCTGCCAGGTCAGCGTGACACCTCCCACTCGATCTTTACGTGGTGGCGCCCAGAAAGATCACACTCAGGTGGGCTGGTCTCTAACTTGATCTTCCACCGGTACAAGGACCACAAGGCGCCGGGTGTCCGGATCCAGTATGGTACTCCATTTAGGATGTGTGGCACCAGGTTTTGAACTTCTCACTGAAATGCTGGAACTTGGAGAGACCCTCACATAAACATCTCGAACGACACCTCTGGAATCAGGATTCACGCCTATGACTTTTGCAAGCGCCCCTATCTGCTTGTAAACTGACAAGTGGGTGGGGAGTGGTACTGGATCTGGGCCTGCGGACAGACGTGTCCTGGTTTTCTCTGTGGTGTCTGAGGGTTTTTGGGGTTTCCAGCTGATAAGTTAAGGTTTGCAGCGCGTAGCCTCAGACTTAACCGAACTTAGTGGACCTGATTATTGCTGTGGACCCAAATACAGACTAGCTAGAGTGAGAGACAATGGGGAAGTGTCAGAGTAAAGTGAAGACTGGGTGTGGAACCACTCCACCATTACCCTCACCAATCGTAAAATGCATCACTGAAAGGCGCCGGATGTCCGGATCCAGTATGGTGCTCGATTCAGGATTTGTGGCACCAGGTTTTGAACTTCTCCCTGAAATGCTGGAAGTTGGAGAGACCCTCACATAAACATCTCGAACGACACCTCTGGAATCAAGATTCGCGCCTATGACTTTTGCAAGCCTGAACTGCCCTCTTAGTGCGTTTTGGTCGCAGAGCCAAACTATGTCTCCAACATTCCTTTCAGCAGTATGCTGTAAGGGCAGAAAATTGTTTTCTTCTTACGCTTATTATTCATTTATGCAAGTACTTATAATAGTGCTATTTTTCTGTTATTATTATTATTTTTCTTATACATTGTTTAAGCTTCAACATGTTCCTTTTATTATTATTCTCATTCTGCTAGTCGGTCCACATGTGTGTAGGGTTTAGGTCAAGGATGTGGAGTTGTTTTCTGTTCCTCTGTTTTGTCTGGGACCAGGCAGAGCAGGCAAAAGATCTTTTTGTTTCCAAAACATAGATCCCCAGACTGTGTAAATGACTATGCACCCCTTTGTTCTTGGCCAGACGTTAGTGACTGTCTTAGAAGACAGAACCTCTGGTCCAGCTGATTTTGTTGTAGTTCTTCTCTGTTTATTCTCTTTTGTTAAATAAATTCCTCAAAGACAACGGTTGGTTGTAACTCAATTATTTGCCTAACCTCTCACCAGGAATCTAAATTTCCACGACATATGCCACTTACTGCAAATGAACAGGTTAAGGCCAGCAAGTTGGCTCCAGGACTTCCAGATGTTGTTTACTATAGTTTGTACTTCTTTGAGCCTCTTGAATGGGTAAGTGGTGTAGTCGACAGTTTTGAAGTCTCCACTTTGTGTGGCTCAACCAAGCAACAGGTTGTTCGGCGTGATGTACAGGATGCGCTCTTCTTGGCTCTGGACTCTGGCGTCGATGGGTCTCTCATTGGAAAGATTGCCAGCTAGCTGGAGCACTGTCTGGAACTTATTGAAGGTAAGGCCTTCTACATTGCCAAGACTTTGGAGGGCTCTCTTGGTGACTCTGACAGCAGCTTCGGCGGCCCCGTTTCGCTGAGGTGAATCGGGAGGATTTTCCACGTCCAGGTGGTCTCATTTCTGGCAGCATACTCTTCAAGCGACTCCTTGTTCTGTTGATTCAGGCCAAGGGCTTTGTTGTCGTCTTCCGTCAGCTGGTTTGGAAGGATCATAGTCTCTGGCATCTCATTCTTGGGTTGCTTCCTCCCACTTTGAATGGAGTAAACCCAGGGCTTCATGTGGAATCCTCCAGCTTTCAGGATGTGTTTGATGTTGGCTGTGAGGCATTTCAGATGGTCAAGGTCATTGTGTGAAACAGGATGTCGTCGGCGTAGACATCTTCTTCTCTCTTCTTTGAAGTGACTGAGTGAAGGCAAGTTTGCAGTCTCTCCCATGGCGACTTGGGCTATGCAACCGGCAGGTTTGTCTCCAATGTTAACTCTTGTTATGGCAAAATCTTCTATTTCACCATCTTCACTGTGTTCATCTTCCAGCCAGACAGAGTTGTACATCTTCCAGATGTCACCAAGGGCAGCGTAGACACCAGCTCGGAACCTCAGTAGGACAGCTCTGATCGGGTTCAGGACATCCGGGCCTTTGATGAGGATGTCGCTCAGATAGAGACCTCTGCACTTTTGGCTGCTGTTCCACACTAGTTTGACTGGGGTGGAGACTGACTGTGGGTTTGGTGCGATGAGATGACTTATGTACCACACTGGCCCAGTCCAACTCTGCAGGATGTCTTTGGACAGCTTCATTGCAGCTCTGTGGTTCACCATCTCATGGATTTGTGCGGCGTAGGCCGCCTTCCTCTCAGGTTCTTTTGACAACTGCTTGTCAGTTCTGAGGAATGTTGCCTCTACTGCTGTCCTGTTGTTTGGCAGGGTTGCTGGATCTTCTGCCAACGGATACTTAGCATGTCAGTGTGGTTCGGTGCTGTGTACATCTCCAGTTGTGTACGTCAGGCCATTTCTTACGATCTCCCTTTCTTCTGCGAGCGACATTTCTTGTCTGTAGTGAATTCTCGATACTTGACTGCTGAAGTTCTCATAGATCTCGCGAAGTGAGTCTTGGACGAGTGGGCCATCAGGGTGACTTCCTCGAAGAGGTCTGGATGCATGCCCCTGACTGTCTTGCCAAGTGGACCATCCCAGAGCACCGCTCACCAATTGAACGGACTTTTTGGGGCACCAGCTGGCCTTCTTTGTGGCTGATCCGAAGCTGGATTTCTCTGGGTCTAATGAGGTCTTTGAGGGGAACATCAGGGAAGATCTTCTGCAGCTTGTTAGGTTGAACATGTCTGTGCACTGGTGGCTTGGTTCCAGTAGCGGTTCTCTAGGACTAGGACACCTCTGCTGAGGTGTAAGTAGAGAGTCATAGATTTTTGGCCACTCTTTCGTTGAGGCTATCAAGTAGTTGAAAGTTCTTCACCTCTATGGACTCGGTTGGTTCGCCTGCCTTCTGAAGCGCCTTCCATTCTTTCCTCCATCTGTAGTACTCACGCTGGCTGCCGGTAAACTTTGGTAAAGCTGTGGCTTTGAGTTTTATGGCTCTGATCAGGGCGGCTTTCCTCGACACCAGCTTGGGAAGGAGGGTTTCGAGCTCTGTTAGGCGACGATTGAAGTCTTGCTTCTCGGCTAGTGGAGCCCAACGGTTCCAGGTCTGGTGCACTTCTTTGGCTTTGTGCACCAGCCACTTTAAATGGTGGAACATAAAGTCATGTACCTCCAGGGGTATGTCAGGCTGAGTGGAGGAGACGTTCTCGCACTCTGCCTCTGCAGCTTTTAGAGCAAGGGTCAGTTCTCTCTCACCAAATGAGGCCCATAGTGTCTCCTGGACTAGGTGCTTTACTTCTTTTAACTTCTGCTCACACTCTTCTCCATCTTCTCGAGGTAGGCTCTCTGCTGGTCGCTTAACTCAGGTGTGCCCTCTGCATCGGTTCCTTTGCACTGCGGAATGTAAGCAGCCTCAATCTCCTCATTTACATCCATCACTTTGGCACCCTCATTTGGCAGACCACATTTTACACTTGGTCTTGACCCAGTCTCGACCTCCCTCAGTCTTGGTCTTGACTTGGTCTCAGCCCCTTAAAAGTCTTGGTCTTGTCTTGGTCTCGATAAACTCTGGTCTTGGTCTTGACTTGCTCTCAGTTTGGGCTTGACTACAACACCATCATCATAGAAATCCTGCTCTCTGTGTCTGGGTTGAGCTCCTACTGATACACACAGCGGTGGAGACAGTGAAGTGAACCAGATGAAGTGAAGACAACTCCAAAATTACACAAGTTGATGACAACTACACTTGTAACTGCAGTTAAGTGCAATAAAACCTAAGACTAAAAAGTCTCTCATCCACTCTTAGTATTTTACACAGCGTGCTAGCTCGGCTAATTGAGAATTATTACAAACAAGGTAATGTTTAGCTTAGTTTGCTGTGAATCTCAAAATTTGACAGATTCTTGAAAACTGGCTGAGACAAACCAGCTCCTCCTCCTCCGCAGAGGTACAGGTGATGGTGATGATCTCCTTTGTGTCATTCTCATGGCAGAATATATGTAATACTGAGCACAAAATACAGTATTGTCCATCCGGTCAACACAGAATTATAAAGGCATATTAGAAAAGTTTAATTACACTTGTCTGTACAAGAAGTCAACCTGATGGGGTGAACAGTAGCAACTAGTAGCATATCAATGCATTTTTCTGACAGCTCTAACCAATGTCTCGGAAAGGTAAAACCTCACCTGAATGGTGCATGTCTGGGGGAAATGGTGAAAATACAGTGTTTCTGCAGAATGCACACTTGCTCAGCTGTCCAGCAGTAATCATATACAAAAATATTTAGATACCAAAAGCATTTAAACAGTATATTTTGAGCTTACAGATAGATTATTAGTCCTAGGAGATCCTGGATTCATTCAAACAGACACCACATCCGATCTGGAACATCCCAGCTCCTGTTCAAGCAGGATTCAGCATAAATTAAGCCCTGTACCTAGGGATCACAGGAACCTTACAAAGGTGAAGTTGTTCATTTGAGATCTTGACTGAACTTTAGTCATGCAAGTCACTGAACTCAGTTTCCCAGGAATCCTGCAAAGTCACAAACATAGACTTGTGAACTCAGTTTAGAGACCCAGCTGCAGCCTTGATTAGTCAGTGACCTGTGACCCTAGACACCTGGGCCCGTATTCATAAAGAATTTTCTAAGAAAATTCTTAGAAATGTTGGCGTTTACTCTTAACATTAAAGAAAACATCCTAGTAAAGAAAAAAGTAATTCATAAAGCATCTTAAATGAAATGCAAAATTTACTTTCATTTTCAAAAAGGACTTTGGACCACCACTTCTTTTTCTCCTTAGCCCAGGTAGGACTCTACTGATGCTGTCTCTGGTTCAGGGGTAGGTTGACATTTGGAATTGCGACACCTGGTGGCTCTTGATGCACTGACTCCAGCCTCATACCACTCCTTATGAAGCTCCCCATAGTTCTTGAATCAGCTTTGCTTGACAATCCTCTCAAAGCTGTGATCATCCCTGTTGCTTGTGCACCTTTCCCTACCACACTGTTCATAAACATGGGAATCTTTCTCTTCTGTCTCAACTATTCTGTTTGACCAGTGCTTGAAGTGGAAAAAATAAGTGCCAGTACTCCCTTTATTCACATGTTGGTGTGTATCAGCCAGTACCAGTGAGAAAGCACGCAGATGAGCATCATGCCCTCAGAGCAATGCAGTTTATTTACTTACCATTATGAATCACCCAGAGAACCTGATATGTAGAGGGCAGAAAAGAGTACCTGCAGCTTGTGAGAAGTGCCGATGCGCAAGAAAAAGAGTTAAAGAGAGAGTTCTGAGTACTGGTGAGTACTGGTGAGTGCTGGCTTGCTTCCAGCACTGTACGTGGCTTTCAAATTGGTATACACAGTGAATCTCAATTCATGTTGTCCAATGTCATTACAACAATGAATTATTTTTACATTATACAGACTGTACATATGATGATAATATAAAAGAATATATTAGAACTTGTGGTGTCCCAGACTAAGGATTAAATGATTCGAACGTCCTGCAAGGTTCAAGCTCAAATCACCACAACACCAGCACAGCTGGTACTCTGTCTCTCTTCCTTTTCTACCCTATGCTTCTACCTGACTCACACTTTTCCCCCTTCCTCAAGGGTAACTTGCTGGGAGAAAAACGATAGTTACATGATAAACAATCAGACATTGAGCACTCCCATATAGCAAAAATAGAATAATCCTTGCAAAGATTTGATGGTGTAAATGGCAGTTGAATAAGGCTCCTCCTATGTAAGCATCTAATCTTTGACTATTGGGGGTCACCCCTAATTAGAACACATATTTTCATTATGTAAAAAAGTGTTATTTGTACACCATTGGGTGAGACTGGGTTGCTCTGGTGATACTTTGAATGACCAATAATTTAAGATGCATATTTATTCTGTTTCTCAAGACTGATGTAATGGTCCTCTGTACTACTTGATAGTGATGAGGAAAACAAAACATAATAGAGACACACAAAAAACATCTTTTTTTATAACTATTTCATCTTTTTTTATTAAATCTTTTTTGACAATAAATCCATCCATAAATTTAAATGTGGGATGAGAAAAAGATCCTTCCATTTCCCCCAAGAATTTCTACTACGAAATGAGCAAAAAGAAAAACGAATGTCTTGAAGATTTTATTCTTGAGTGTATAAAAATTCATTAGCAACAACTGTTTGCTTCTGCTCTCCTGATAAGCCACAATCCTAAGTCATTCTTTGCCTCCATCTGTGCCAAACACCTCCTCCAACACACACACACACACACACAAATATGTATTCATACCCTTCTTCTTCTTCTGATCTCTGTTGCCCAGCCTATTCATCATATGTCGCCCCATAAGCCACTGCTCTTCTGTCCCCCCGCCACCAGCTCCTCTGTTCTCTTCCAAGCCTCTCAACTGCTGTGTCATCAGCTGTTCATCACAGTGAAAGCAGCCTCACAGCAAGAGCAGCAGAGTGCTGAGATGCACCACCGCACCAACAGCCGCTGCCACAGCCGCTTCCAACACACCGCAGCTAAGACACCGTGGCAGGGGTGCTGTTGCTGCTGGTGATCTCACAGTGAGACAGACGCTGATTCCTGAAAGCATATGTACACACATACAGTATCATATACATGCGTGTATTTCTTGTACTTTCATATATTCATCTACTAAACCCTTGCTTTGTGACAGTTCTGTGATTTTCTATAGTGCATTTGTGGTTACTGTCATTTTCTTTTGGACATTATCAGTAGCTGTGAATTTCTACAGTGCACAATAGGTTACTGTGAGTTTATATAGTAAAGACTTGATTACTGTGATTTTCTGTGAAGTCTTTTTGTAATAAGCATGGCATTTGTTTTCACTCTGGAATTTAGGAGGTTTAGCTGTCTTATTTCAAAGGTATTCAGTTTCAATTTTATTTATATAGCCCCAGTTCATAATAGTGTATCTCAGTAATCTCATTGCACTTTTCATATAGAGCAAGTCATGACTGTACTATGTTTAATATTATTTACAGACCCTTGTGTTTTTGTTTGGGCCTGCTGTTGTGTACGGGTCCAACTAGCTGGCAGCTTTGCTCTACAATACTTGGTGACCTTTGACTACAAAAGTTGTTGTTTGGTTTGGGCACCATAAACTGGTGTCATGAATTTGATTGATTGATCATCATCTACAGACTGCAGACATTAGTTAAATAAGCAAGGCTTTAGTAAGCAGTGTAAGATTTTAGCTTTCTGAAGGGTGTGCCTGAGCTGTACTGGGTTTCCTTTATGACTTGGGGAAAAAAAGTCGACCATGTGTGTCACCAATGGTGGTTAGATAACATGTCTTACTATAATTTAAAAAATCTATTCAATTGGAGGTTTTTTCTACAAGAGGCTAGTATCTAGGTACTAAATTTGACTTCATTTTTTATTTAGAAGTTTAGAAAGGTCAATACAATTAATTTATTGTTGGCCACTGGGGGGCAGTAGTATGCCTTTGACTCTGTCAAGAAGTCCCTTTCCTTAACTAGACAGATAACGCACTGTTGTTAGGGAATGTTGGATTTACTCTACATCATAATAAATAAAAAAAGGAAATAAAAAATGATATCTATGGATAGTCTTATTAATATGGATTTCCATTATGTATTATAATCCACACGAATGATTTCTTTTATATAGGCTTCATGGCTACATAATATTAGCAGGACAGGTTAATGGCAGGCAATTAAAAGTATATGAAACAAATAAGCGCGGCCTAATCAATGGAAACATAGATATCTTACGGGAACTATACTTACAGACAATGCCTTTTACATGTGATCTCAAAAGAAGATGTATGTAGATGTTTTCAAGTCTACCCAATTCCACCATGTGATTTCTCAATAGACAGTATATAACTGGACTAAGAAAACCCACGTGGGTTTGAATGGAGAGCAGTGATCCTACTACATGACTACTTCCTGTTGGCATCAGCGTCTACTGCACATGATTGTGCAGTATAAGTGTGGTTTAGTGAAGTAGAGCAAGGGCAGAAAGATTTCAGACAGCTTATACCCAATACAATTACATCTTTCATGTGTGACGGGATGTCACAGGGTCTTGAAGTCATTTTTGGGCCTACATGAATGCCTCCATGCAGGTTTTGTCAGCTTCAAAATGGCCGCCTACAGGGTTAAAAGGGCAAGCAATGAGGCCAATGTTATGCAAAACAGAAAATCATCACAGAGTAGCTTAGGCACACAGCCCTGGGGAGAACTAGAGTGAAGAAGGTGTGGCCGCCCATCCATACAATCTATTTGTGAGGAAGTCCAACATCCATATGCAGAGTGTACTCAAGCACAGTGTTCATTTTACAGGTGAAACACATTAGGGCAGGCACAAACATTCAACTCAGGAACACAAAGACAGGAAGCAAAGCTGCACAGCACACACTAGGAAGGACACTTGCAAAACAAAATATCACAAAACTTAAAAACCAAAACTGTGTCACACAACATACAATTTGCCTACTGTACAGGGCAAGTTTTTGCCCCCTGACAAAAATAAGTCAACTTTTGTCTTTTGACTTTGTCTATATTTGGATCCTGTTCCAGAACAGGACATTGAGCAACCAGTAAACCCAAATACTTTCCTGAAAATATCACTTTAGAAAGCAGATGCAATAAAAAATACAGTTTTTATTGCATCTGCAATCACATCACTGCCAATTGTGCTTGCTGAAGCCAAAGATAAAATGACAGACATCAGATCTGTGCTTGTTAGTCGGGGGTACTGTAACAAACATTTCCATCATTTTATATTTAATATGGGAGAACTTATCTGTGTGGGACTGGCAGATGGCAAATAATAACATTTATGTGTGGAACAAGAAGTGAGAATTCCTTACAGGAATGCAAGGCAAAAACCCTGCACTTCTGATCACACAACCTATATGTTGGCTAAACTTGATTTTTTCACACATCAGTAATGATCAACATGATTCTCTGTATATTAGTAGTGTTGTTTGAAAATATATCCACAAAATCACTGTATTCCCTGTCACCAAAATGACGTCCGTTGGTCTTTGAGGCTGTGTTTGATCCCGGTCCGGCCGTGATTACTGGAAGTCTGCTGAGCCTTAACGCTGCTCGCTCGCCTGGTTCTGGTGCTTCATAGGCATATAGAGGGGGGTGTGATGGTGCTTGAGCACCTGCCCTTTTGCCCTTTGATACCCAAAGCGCCCTTTGTCAAGGAAAAATTCAACTAATTAATTTTTAAATTTGTAACTAACATAACGTTTGTGAAGCCCTGCCCAATGAAACTATTAATAAAATGAATGAACAATGATTTTGCAGTATATAAATTGACCCACATTATGACCTTTCACCTGATGACCTCATCCGTGACGAGCCCTCCCGTTCAGACACCGATAGTGATTCAGCAGCAGCACTGTAAGAGGGGTTTTCTGCAATATGCTTGTTGTGGATTGTTGGTTGTATTTTACAAGAAAGATGCAGAGAACAGCACAGTTGTTGTATATTGCCTTGTGTCTCTTGTAGAAGTAACATCAGCTGCCAGCTAACACTGAGCCGATTACTTCTACACACAGATAAACAAAGGTGCTCGGTTCATTTCGTTGGTTCAGGGAGAAAAGTTTCACTGGCGCCGAGTTCTGATCTTTTTTATGTAATTTGACTAAAAACTTTTCACTTGAACTGGGATTATTACAGTTACGTACAAAACTTAGTTTGCCTTAAAATAATTCTAACATTGGAAAGAATGTTAGAATTATTATCAGTATAAACATTCTATTTATACTGATACTTATTCCTCTGACTTATAGTCTACTTATCAGCCATTTCTTAAAATGAATGTTTAATTTAGAACAGTATTTGAATATATTTAGCTTACATTTTAACTGTGTTTGCAGCAAACCTACTATATAAACTCAATAACTGGAAATACGTATAATAATGTTAGTGTCAATGTAAAATAAATAGCATTCCAAGCATCAAAGTAAAGTGTAAAGAAGAAATGGCCCTATTACATTTCAGAAAAAGTATGAAATGTTAATGTAAAATCTAATCTGTCATGGTTATTATGGGCCAACAGAATGAACACACACCCCTGCCTTGGCCAACCTCATCCTTTCTCCCAGTACTGTTTACTTCTCAGATTATTTCCCACACTTTTTTTAATCTGATCACCATCAGAAGTATCAGCAGCAGCGGCAACATCCCCAGCAACCCCCTCAGCAGCAACTGTTCAGTGTAAGTTATGTCAGCCCACCATGTTTTAAAGCTAGAGGTGGGTATTCCCTGTGTTTCTTTTTCAAAACTGTCACAGCATTTGCTGCTGTATCGATACAGAAGCATCAGTATACGCATATCAGCAAGGAATACATAACAATATATTTTGAGAACAGCCCTATTTAAATCCTTGTTCCATGTGCCCCTTTTATACTTTGAGTCCCTGCCTTTCCCAAGGTTTCTGCACGGCCCTGTGGTGCTCATTCCACAATCACAGGAGAGGAGCTTGCTGGCTGAAGGCTCTGGCTCCCATTCAACTTTTGGAGTCGCTTGAAACCACAAGTAACCCTGCATTCTGGGAGCACAGTGTTCTAGTGGTGTACTATAAGTTCTTTAAGATATGATGGTGCCTGACCATTTAGGACTTTGTAGGTGAGGAGAAAAGTTTTAAATTCTATTCTGGATTGTACAGTAAGCAAATGCAGAGAGTGAGAATGGTACAATGCTAGTGTTGGTGGTCCTGAGCTCAGGTGAGGATATAGTAATTAGTCACTTATGACCATTTTCAATTAAATTCACTTCCCAAAAATATTTAGGTATTAGCTATGATTAGTCATCTTCTCTATTAAAAAGTAGCAGCATCCTGTCTTCTTTGAAAATTGACCTTCTATTTATCTTTATTAAGACACTGTGTCCACATGTTGATACAAGTGCACTCTCATTGATATTACAGACACACTGTGTGCTACTCTTCAGAGTCTGTGGAGGCAGGCAGGGTTTTTCCACTTCACTGCTGTAACAGGCAACCTTTTTACAGATCCTACAGTGGATCCTCCTCCACTCCTATGTCTAACCCCATCCATATGTCATGTCACATGCACACACACTAAAAAAAGGGGTGGGGAATGGGGGTGGGTGGGGGGCATGGGGGGGCTGTGAATCCATATAATGACTGAGAAAGTAGATTCTCAAGAAACACTTGAGGGAACATGGATGAGCCCTTCCCTTCCTGTATGCTTGTTAGACTAACCTTTCTTGTTCTGGGATAAATGTAAAGAAATGGACGGGATGGTACAGCTAATCTGCTGCGAGGGTCCCATCTCCTTCCTCTTTGTGATCAGTGTCTGAGAGAAGCTTAAAGGTCATGTAAGTGAATGTAAATGAGTCAGACGGATAGACCTGTCAGCATGGATAGACCTATCTGCCATGTAACGTGTATATCATGAACAAGTGAATGATGTTCGTTTGCTCTAAAGGCTCAGCCCCAGTGTACGCGTGTGCGTGCGTGTGCATGTGTGTGTCTGTAGATAAATGTCTCTACTAATGACCATCACTCTGCCCTTCTGACTGCAGCAATATTGCCACTAACTGGTATCATCCCTCGGTCCTCACCTCGGTGCGCCACGCATTACCATCAATCACCATAACAACGGTGCACCAGCTCCTCGCTCACATGCACATAAACACCACACCACCATATCAAACAGCAGTTATGACGCTTGAGACAAAGAGCAGGCAGAGATGTAGAGGGAGCTCTAGGTTTTATTTATTTCCTGCTTCTCCCCTGAGGACGGGGGGTTTAATGGTATCGCCTGACAGGTGTGCACTTAGCACACCATACCAAATAAGAAAGACAACAAATTGCAGCCTTCGATCTAATTGACTCAAGCCAATTCATTAGATTAATTCATCTCAGGCAACAAATTGCTTAGAGGGTTGTTTAAACCCCTCAACAATCACCAATGTTGACTCATGGAGCACTGGGAGCTTATGAAGCGCATCCTGGTTAAACTAAAACAAATATACACAAATAAATGGGAGAGCAGGTTTGAATAACAAGGGTCAATGTTATGCAAGCTCACCAGCCACTTAGCTACATGCTGTAATCCTGGTAAATGGAGACTCAGTGTCAGTTAGGACTTAAACGTTGCAATTTAAAACTAGAATAGTGCAAACATTTTGAAGACAGAGCTGCGATGTAGGACGATGTTAAATCTGTTTGGTTAGATATGCTGATGTTGATTTGTGAATGAATCAAGTCTTGACACCTAACAGAAATCATTGTAAAGGCCTTTTCACAGGGGAAGCGATTTACGCGCATCGTAATTAATTTTCAATGAGAGGTGTAGGAAGGGAGGCGCGGGCGTTGGGACGGGCGTGCTCCTGTGAAACAGTCACAGCCGTGCTCGTCTCACACACACACACCCGCCTGTAGTGTAGTGTAGTTTTTTCTAGTGAGTATACTGTGATTTTTCCCTCCCAGCCTCATACTCCCCCGCGCCAGCGTGACACCCCATAAGCACCACTACCCTCACTAATAGTATGCATGTACATGTAATAGAGGGCATTCTGAAGGACTGTTTAAGCTATGCAATGCAAAGACTTTAACAGCCAATGACATTTACAGGTGGGAAAGGGCTTGACTTTGTGTTCAAACGTGGTAGGGACATTTTAGGGCTCAGATTAGAGTTGTGACAAACACAACTCTAACACAGCATATAAATGTGACAATCCAGAATATTGGGGTCACGAGATCAAGACTAGAAGATATTTTTATTATTAATATTTTAAAAAATATTCATTGATGAGTACACCATTGGGGGATCTGGGGGTCTTTCTCCAGAAGATTTTGAGCATTAAACATTTAATTTCCTGCATCTGCTGCAGATGCAGTGTCACCCGGAGTGGCAGCAGCTTTAGCTGTGGTTTTACGAAAACTCTGGAAGAGTGTAGTTTGAGTTAACTAGCTTTTCACATCTCCTTCAGTGATTCTCATTAGTTAATTTCAAAGGCAGCTGTGTTGTTGTTTGGTTGCTGACATCAGATCCCGGTCACAGGCCACGTAAGTCGCAAGTGAGTTTCTGAATGAACGTGTGAAAGTTCTGCCATAAAACGATGTTACGTATCATTTCGTTGTTTTAAGTGGGTATACGGCATGAAGTCACGTAGACTTTACCACTGACGCCCGCCCCTGCCAAAGTTGAATTGACTTTCTGTACGCGACACGCAGCATGAAAAGATGATGGATAAGAGACTGATCCTTGTCGTCTGTGACTTCACTGAAATATAAGCGTTCACTGAACAGTTATCCGGAGGACGTTTGCATGACTACATCTTTCAGCTATATGTATATGAATGATATATATAATATAGCCTACTATCAACTAACGTTTTACTTTAAGCTAGTAGGGCACAGAAGAAGTTGCCGTGGTTACTATCTATATAGCGCCTTCTGTTTACTTGCAGAGCGCTTGCCTTGCCAAGAGCGCTGTGTTTGTTCACATGAGAACCCCCGCGGGGCCTGGTGACTACGCAGGCGGAGTGTTGCTTCCCATGTGAAAAGTTACAATGAAAGTTGGGAGAGCAGGAAAGAGCTAAAAGAAGCTTTTAGGAGAAGAGAGAAAACCCTTCTTTCACAAAAAAATATCTATAGATTTTAACGGCATATTCAAATTACAAATCTATAAAAACATTTTATTTTTATGAAAAGATTAAATGACGCTCACAGGATGACACACAAAATGTTCCAAATTATGGCTGCTGGGAACCCTGGGCTCGAGTGTAAGTTGAAAGTGCTTAGGGAGCGACTCTGTCTTTTTTTAGGGGCCCTCCAAAACCAAGAGTATGTGAAAAAGGACAGTATTTCATATTCGGTCTAATAAAATGATTATGTGTAACCACCTCTACTGGTCATGTGAATTTTGACTGTGGTCTGACAGTAACAAAGACAAAAGTAGTGTCACTTGTTGCTAAGGCCACCAGGTCTGTCTGGCTGACTGGATCAGCAAAACTTGTGAACATGGTTTTTTAAACCACACCCGTTTTTGTGCCTAAACTTACCAAATGGATCATTTTGGTGGCAGTGACACTAAATGGTGGAAGGTTCTTGTGCTTGTGGGACTGAAAAAGGGCAAAGGACGATGGAACCATGACCCTGCAGTTTTTAGTGATCATGAGGAAAGGGATACATGTACAGCCAAGGGTACTGTTCATATTTAAAAATGATTTCCTGAATAGCCATGACATTCCAATGCTATGGTCAACTTCAATATTTTTTTCATTTGGGATTCATTTGACAGCGTGGCTAGGACGGTTACCATATTTCATGCTTCACAATTCTGTGGCTTATTTGACAATCTGATCTTGTGTTTGCTGTTGTATTTTCCGGTAAGTCAGTTTCCTTGATTACAACTTTTCAATTTTAAGAATGTGTATTTCATATTTGTTCAATTTAATGGTTTGCAAACATATACAGAAACCCATCCATGGCTAATTGAATAAACACACAGCCTGTTTGCCATTTTAATTGTGGATTTCATTCATTTTCATGTCTTGGATCTTTTCCATAATTTGATTGTGACCATTCGACCATTTAGGCCATTGGAAATAGAAGTATGGATGAGTTTACTAGAGTTTTTAAAGTAGTATTTCTCTCTTTAGTTTACAATATGAATAAATAACTACAAGCCAGAGTCAGGTCAGCACAGCTCTGTTCTCTACCTGACACCATTATTTTCCCCCTGAAATATCTCAACAGTGCTAAATTGAAACAATTAAAAAGGTTCAGATTGCCTTTTTCCCGCTATCATGCCCTTTTCAGTTCTGTTCTGAAACCCCCCTCCAAGATTTAACAAGCCGGTTGTATACAAAATGACTATTCTCAGTGTGAGTGAAGAAACCATGTGAAGTGTGTGTACTTACGACTGCTGTCAGAGAGGGGAAATCAGCAGTAAATATAAAATTCTAAGTTTATAAAGCTTGCTGTATGACTCTACAGACTTTATAGCAAAGGGGAAAAGTCAAATCTACAAATGAATTTATATATCTGGCAGAGGCCTTTAGGTAAGTAATCACCCATGAAAGCAGCAACTCCCTGAGAGTCAACACCATAAAGCTTTAATTAATAAATACAATTTCTGGGCCTTTCTCTGCTTGTTTCCCTCACACGCACACACACTGACAAATGGGAGCTACATATTTCATTATAATAAGAGATCTTTGTTTTTATTAAAGAAACACTTTACCAATTTCCTAGCTTATTTTTCAAGTATTATTCACCAGTTTGTGTCTACAACAGTGTTCTGGGTATCACTGTTGACAGCTGCAGCAAACTAGTTTACCTCTGCCATCCACTGACACATTCTGAGATCAGAGGATGGTGGACAGCCAAAACTGAAGAGGTCAAAACTCCAGCAACTCTTGTAGTATAAAGAACAGAAGTGTTCCGGAAGTTCTGACGTCTTCAGACATGTTCCCTTCTACTCCTACTTTGGAGAGAAACTGTCCAGAAAGCTGAAGCCCATAAAGCTGACCGTTCTATTTAGAGCGTGTAGATGATAAGCAAAATTAGCAAAGACACGCGGCTGTACTTCATATTTTGAAGGATGAGAGAAGAACACAGCACTGCAGACAGAGGAGACTGGTAACTAACTTTAACATTATCTAATTTTAGTTGTATGTCATGTAAACAAAATATTTCAGGAGAAATACCAATGGATATTGATAAGAAATAGGACGTCACTCAAAGTTCCTCTTGGCTGGGAGCTGCAAACACAACACAAAGGGGCCAGTTCCTCTAACTGTTCTTAGAACTACATTCCTTTTGGTGGGAAAATGCCTATTGTAACTAATGTCATGTTAATGTTAATGTTACCAATTTAAATGCCTGGTGAACAAGGTTATAATTTTAACTTCATCTAGCCACCCTAGTGCGTTTACCTTTCAAGGGGAGTTAAAAGAACTGTCCTCACTCACCATCCAGCCAGAGTGAGGAGGGGGATTGAGAGGGATACAATCCAGGTTGTGTTGTCTAATTTCAGTCTCTATTATTTGTTGGAGGCAGGGTAAATTAATCTGGCACTATGATTGGTCGAATGTTTCATCTTTTTTTGCTTTTGGCAGGCTAGTCGGTGCTGCTTTTTGCTGTTTTGACTTGAGGACTGAACGTGCACAATTGAACTCAAAGGCGTCACCAGCTTTTTGCATAGTTTAGATTGTTCCAGCGTACTCGATGTCAAAGTGCACACCAGCTATGCAAAAGGCAGACTATCCTAATAAAGTGTAAATAAAAAATGTACACTAACATATTTTTTGTTTAATGTTATAATATTTACTAATACACTCATTTATAATGCAGTTGGACACTTCTCAAGATGATGGATTGCAGAGCGAGTAGCTGACAGTTAGAACAGACCTTGTTGATTTCCTTCTGCATCGATCAGTATTAACCCTTTATTTGCCCCTGACAATATTTATTGTACTAACACAGTATTTCCATGTTTAGTAATGTAGCATGCTTAGGTTTGTACATGCAGAATTATGAGCCCGTTCTCATCTCAGGGACCCCAATACCAACGCTTTCAGAAAAAGTGACAAAACATAGTTAGTTGACACCAAAGGTACTCTTCAGCGTCTCCATGAGACGCTCTGAGGCGTCTTGTACAGAATGGAAGTATATAATGTTGACAGCCCCCTGAAGCCCCCCCCCTGACTTTATGCATGTTGACCGGCTAACCCTACAGCTGTACACATTGGCCATGAGGCCTTTGTGTTGCTGGGACGTAGCAAACGGTGGTGTTTCATCTGGACGCTGAAGGGTATACCTTTAGCGTAAAATATTTTTGCTTTGTCATGCTGTCTGAAAGCATCAGTTATGACGCATTGAGATGAGAACGTGTAATGTTAATATTTTCTCTGCAAGTGATTTTCAGGTTGTAGCTACAGGTTGTGACCACAAATTCAGAATCAGAGTCAAAAAAACTTTATTACCAAGTAGTGTTTTACACATACAACGAATTTGCTTTGTTGATAAGGTGCTACATGTAGACAAACAGTTGACATAAATAAATGAAGAAATATAAATAGATTAGACAATGCAAGTCATATAAGAATAATAAAATAATAGAGAAAAATAATACAACTATTTGCAGGGAAAAGACGCGTTGCAACGGAAGAGATTATTGTCTAAATAAATAAATATTATTTTATTAATTTGACAGTTGTTTTATTTTGAAAGGGGACCCGGGTCTTGTTGAAGAGGCTAGCTGCAGACTGTCAGTCAAAACCCTGTGCTTCTACGTCAAATATATTATTTTTAGAATTATTTATATTTTACAATTTATAATTATAAAAGGTTATCTGAAAGCTAGATTCAAAAAGGGATTAAAAATATTAGAATTTCACTGCAAATTCAATATAGTATTCCAAGTTGATCAGATGTTATAAAGGGGCCTTGAAAGCGTTCTTAAGAAATAAACCAAACTGCGGTGATGCACTTATTATTCAAAAAACAAAACAAAAGAGAAAATATAAGTTAACTGCTATTAATTCTTATGCAAATTCTATGTTTTTCTGAATGTTTCTTTCTGAGTGCCACTGCTACTATCACAGAGATTTCTTGGAAAAGAACAAGGAAGCAATTTCTCTTACGAAAAATAACACCGCAGTCTGTGCAGTGATGGATTGTGGCTTCAGATTGACAAGAAATCTGTCAGCGGGATATTTGATGGAATTTTGATGGAGTTTGTGACTGAACGTCCACTAGCGGTGAAAAGAAAGCTAAAAATATATTTCTCACAGCATGTTATATGCTGTGAACAACAGCGATGGATAGCCAGCTATTGCATAGAAATGCTCAATAACCCTTGTGGTAGGTTTTGGAGCACAACTTGAGTCTCACTGCCTTTGAAAATGTCAAATTATTAAGAAGTTGTTTCCTGAAGGTTGAAGTGGTGAATGTGGACTGGGGGTCACCATTTGCAATCAGCATAGGTGTCATTTACACTGGGGATGCTGGGGACATGTCCCCACCACTTTTTGAAATTGCTGTTTTTGTCCCCATCAGTTTTTTGAAAGTATTTTTTAAAATGGTTCTGAAAAATTGCTCGCAACAAGAAGAAATGTTACAAATAACAAATGACAATGCTTTGAGAAAGGTTTATTTGCACATCAAGAAACATGCAATGCAAAAAATAAAGAAACAAATGTGCACTGTCCAGTAAAGTAACTTAAGCTAAAAAAAAACAAGTTGCTGATTAATACAGTATATTA